>JASDAP010000148.1:184838-204838 GCA_031216635.1 Dissostichus eleginoides | reverse complement strand
GACGTCCTCACCTGAGTGTCCAGCAGGTTGAAGTACTCCATCCCCCCCCCCTGACCTCTGACCTCCGGGCGGCCGCACTGAGGACAGGTCAGCTGATCGATGCTCTTCTCCTTAATGGCCGACGAGAAGAACGCCTTAAAACACGACTCACACAGGAAGCAGGAGCAGTGAGTCATCGAGATGATCTACAGGAGATACAGCCAGAGAAGAAGAGATGATCTACAGGAGATACAGCCAGAGAAGAAGAGATGATCTACAGGAGATACAGCCAGAGAAGAAGAGATGATCTACAGGAGATACAGCCAGAGAAGAAGAGATGATCTACAGGAGATACAGCCAGAGAAGAAGAGATGATCTACAGGAGATAGGGGGTGTTTCTCGATGTCGAGGAAGAAAGAGCCACTATTTCAAGCATACTACGTCATCGAGTGCCGCTGAAGGACTGTTCCAATGTCCAGGATGCTTGGAATTCTACCGAGCCCGGCGTCCTTCATAGCGAGAAATGTCGAGGCTGCACATATGTAGACTCCGCGGTCTTAAAATCCCCACAATGCTTTGCGCACGGACCAATTTCCCCAAATCTTTGGTGGAAATCGCGCTCCATTTAAGGCGGGGCCTCGCAAATTACGCACACCTGCACACCTGTTAGCCTGTTAGCCTGTTAGCCTGTTAGCCTGTTAGCCTGTTAGCCTGTTAGCCTGTTCCACCATTCTTCGTTTTCCGAGGCTAGGAAGGATTCTTGCCTCGCTTCTGAAGGACCTGACTCGGAAGACATGTGCTACCAAGGAAGCGTCCTCGACACTGAGAAACACCCAGAGAGACCGTTGTCTTCTGTCAGTGAGAGTTATTAAAAATATCCTCAAATCAAATGTTACTGTCGTATGTCATTATGTATTCATTTCACAAACATCTCACAAATTCAGACGAGAGCTCTGATTGGCTGTGAACCTGATCACCTGTAGCTGAGGGTGGGCTCTGATTGGCTGTGAACCTGATCACCTGTAGCTGAGGGTGGGCTCTGATTGGCTGTAGACCTGATCACCTGTATCTGAGCGAGAGCTCTGATTGGCTGTGAACCTGATCACCTGTAGCTGAGGGTGGGCTCTGATTGGCTGTGAACCTGATCACCTGTAGCTGAGGGTGGGCTCTGATTGGCTGTGAACCTGATCACCTGTAGCTGAGGGTGGGCTCTGATTGGCTGTAGACCTGATCACCTGTAGCTGAGGGTGGTCTCTGATTGGCTGTAGAACCTGATCACCTGTAGCTGAGGGTGGGCTCTGATTGGCTGTAGACCTGATCACCTGTAGCTGAGGGTGGGCTCTGATTGGCTGCGATCTGATCACCTGTAGCTGAGCAAGGGCTCTGATTGGCTGTAGAACCTGATCACCTGTAGCTGAGCGAGGGCTCTGATTGGATGTGATCTGATCACCAGTAGAACGTGGGCTCTGATTGGATGTGATCTGATCACCTGTAGCTGAGCGAGGGCTCTGATTGGCTGTGAACCTGATCACCTGTAGAGTGTGGGCTCTGATTGGATGGTCTCACCTTGCTGAAGGTCACCTGCTCCTGACAGAGGGGGCAGCAGTGAGTCAGGAACCTGAGGGCTGATGGGTAATCTGGGCTGAGCTGCACCGCCTCGAACACGTCAGCTGGTCTGAAGCCCCTCCCCTCTTTCAACAGAGACAGGAAGGTGATCTTCTGGTCCGGAGGAAGACCTGCTGCCATCTGAGGAGGAAGAACCAGACCTGAGACCAGCAGGACTACAGAGACCAGCAGGACTACAGAGACTTGCAGGACTACAGAGACCAGCAGGACTACAGAAACCTGCAGGACTACAGAGACCAGCAGGACTACAGAAACCTGCAGGACTATAGAGACCTTCCGGACTACAGAGACCTTCCGGACTACAAAAACCTGCAGGACTACAGAGACCAGCAGGACTACATAGACCAGCAGGACTACAGAAACCTGCAGGACTACAGAGACCAGCAGGACTACAGAAACCTGCAGGACTACAGAGACCAGCAGGACTACAGAAACCTGCAGGACTACAGAGACCTGAGTCTTGGTCTAATTGAGTTGGGACAGAGGTCCTCCTCACCTGGATGTGGTCCACTGCAGCTGGAAGCAGGTCTACAGATCCGGAGGTGTGGATGTTTGCTCCAGATTGGCCGGTCCATACAGGTGAGTCTACCTGCTGAGGGTCCAGACTCAGGGCCTCCAGCCCCCTGCTGAGAGGGTCTGCAGACACACAGAGTGTACAGGTGAGTCTACCTGCTGAGGGTCCAGACTCAGGGCCTGCAGCCCCCTGCTGAGAGTCTACCTGCTGAGAGTCTACCTGCTGAGAGGGTCTGCAGACACACAGAGTTTACAGGTGAGTCTACCTGCTGAGGGTCCAGACTCAGGGCCTGCAGCCCCCTGCTGAGAGTCTACCTGCTGAGAGTCTACCTGCTGAGAGGGTCTGCAGACACACAGAGTTTACAGGTGAGTCTACCTGCTGAGGGGGTCTGCAGACACACAGAGTGTACAGGTGAGTCTACCTGCTGAGAGGGTCTGCAGACACACAGAGTGTACAGGTGAGTCTACCTGCTGAGGGTCCAGACTCAGGGCCTGCAGCCCCCTGCTGAGAGTCTACCTGCTGAGAGGGTCTGCAGACACACAGAGTTTACAGGTGAGTCTACCTGCTGAGGGGGTCTGCAGACACACAGAGTTTACAGGTGAGTCTACCTGCTGAGAGGGTCTGCAGACACACAGAGTTTACAGGTGAGTCTACCTGCTGAGGGGGTCTGCAGACACACAGAGTTTACAGGTGAGTCTACCTGCTGAGAGGGTCTGCAGACACACAGAGTGTACAGGTGAGTCTACCTGCTGAGGGGGTCTGCAGACACAGAGTGTACAGGTCTCTGTGGTGGTCTCTGAAGGTCTCTGCTTGGTCTTAGAGTGAGAGCTGACAGTAGTTGAAGGGAAGTAGAAACCCTGCTAAGGTCAAGCTGTAGTTTCACATTGGTCACTGCTGTGATATCAGTGACTCTGGCTATGTTTGATTTCACATTGTTATAATTGGCATGACTGTTAGGGAATCATTTGCTTAGGTATTCAACCTTTGACACAGTTCATCATTTTCTCTTTTCACTGTCTCTTTTCCCACGGCACAGGTCTACGGCCTCGGGTTCTGCTGCTATCTCTCTGAAGGAGGGGCAGCTTGGGTTCTGCTGCTATCTCTCTGAAGGAGGGGCAGCTTGGGTTCTGCTGCTATCTCTCTTAAGGAGGGGCAGCTTGGGTTCTGCTGCTATCTCTCTGAAGGAGGGGCAGCTTGGGTTCTGCTGCTATCTCTCTGAAGGAGGGGCAGCTCGGGTTCTGCTGCTATCTCTCTTAAGGAGGGGCAGCTTGGGTTCTGCTGCTATCTCTCTGAAGGAGGGGCAGCTTGGGTTCTGCTGCTATCTCTCTGAAGGAGGGGCAGCTCGGGTTCTGCTGCTATCTCTCTGAAGGAGGGGCAGCTTGGGTTCTGCTGCTATCTCTCTGAAGGAGGGGCAGCTTGGGTTCTGCTGCTATCTCTCTTAAGGAGGAGCAGCTTGGGCGCATTGTTGTTGCCAGCTTATGACCGAGCACAAGCCGCCATGAGCTAGTTTACTGTTCAGGGACATCTAGAGCCTTCTTCTATCTGGGACGGAGGTTCTCTGGCGCACACTCTTTCCTATGGACGACAGCTCTAGTTAGATTCAGGGTCCATATTTGTTTAGTCTCGCTGATAAAGAATGTTGATTATTACACTCCGAACTAGTTCAAACCTGGAGCTACAGGAGGCTTCTTCAGAAGTGATGTGGCATCTCTACCGTGTGGTCAACTCGTGGCTCAGGACACGTCTTGTGAATTCTCCGGCCGAAGCTCCAAATAAAGCGTCAGTGTTTCCATCAAAGCTCCAGCTCTCCTCGTGTCTCTCTGAGTCCTGACTCCCATTGCTTCAGAAGTTTCCCCCACAATAACTAAGGTTCAAAAGAGGGGGTTAGGGATTGTGGGTCCTGAAGCTGCCAGGTGGTCTCCCAACGACACAGGGTTTCTCCTGCAGGTTTAGATACTGCTACTCTGGGGTCTCACCAGCCCACCAACACCTACTGCACTACACACTCCGTGGATATCGTGGCGGGCGGACACGCTTTAGTGCCTGAAAGAAGTGATACGACGGGCAGCTGGTGTTAGAGGCCACGCTGTTAGCTGCCCCCCTAAGCAGATTACGGTGATCTTGCGTGTAGATTTTGTTTCTCACCTGAGGGGGCGGGGCAGCTGAAGTCTATGCCCTGCAGCTCCTCGGCGTACGACTTCCTGCTCTGCTCCCATTGGCTGCCTGCAACAGAGGGGGAGGGGCTTCTCAGTAGCATCAGCATGCTAACAGGCTACCAGGCTAAAAGCTAGCTCTGCTCGAGAACAGGAAGTTACCTTTCTGAGCGGACAGGTGAGGGGGGGTTATGAAGAGGAGGGTTCTCTGTGGAGAGATGGGGCGGGGTCTGCGGGGCGAGGAAATAAAGACACCTGTTTATATCAAGTTATCACCTGTTCATATCAAGTTATCACCTGTTTACATCAAGTTATCACCTGTTTACATCAAGTTATCACCTGTTTACATCAAGTTATCACCTGTTTACATCAAGTTATCACCTGTTCATATCAAGTTATCACCTGTTCATATCAAGTTATCACCTGTTTACATCAAGTTATCACCTGTAACATCCCATTATCACCTGTTCATATCAAGTTATCACCTGTTTACATCAAGTTATCACCTGTTTACATCAAGTTATCACCTGTTCATATCAAGTTATCACCTGTTTACATCAAGTTATCACCTGTTTACATCAAGTTATCACCTGTTTACATCAAGTTATCACCTGTTCATATCAAGTTATCACCTGTTTACATCAAGTTATCACCTGTTTACATCAAGTTATCACCTGTTTACATCAAGTTATCACCTGTTCATATCAAGTTATCACCTGTTACATCAAGTTATCACCTGTTTACATCAAGTTATCACCTGTTTACATCAAGTTATCACCTGTTTACATCAAGTTATCACCTGTTCATATCAAGTTATCACCTGTTCATATCAAGTTATCACCTGTTCATATCAAGTTATCACCTGTTTACATCAAGTTATCACCTGTTTACATCAAGTTATCACCTGTTTACATCAAGTTATCACCTGTTTACATCAAGTTATCACCTGTTCATATCAAGTTATCACCTGTAACATCCCATTATCACCTGTAACATCCCATTATCACCTGTAACATCAAGTTATCACCTGTAACATCCCATTATCACCTGTAACATCAAGTTATCACCTGTAACATCCCATTATCACCTGTTTATATCAAGTTATCACCTGTTTACATCAAGTTATCACCTGTTTACATCAAGTTATCACCTGTTTACATCAAGTTATCACCTGTTTATATCAAGTTATCGCCTGTAACATCCCATTATCACCTGTTTATATCAAGTTATCACCTGTAACATCCCATTATCACCTGTTCATATCAAGTTATCACCTGTTTACATCAAGTTATCACCTGTTTACATCAAGTTATCACCTGTTTACATCAAGTTATCACCTGTTCATATCAAGTTATCACCTGTAACATCCCATTATCACCTGTAACATCCCATTATCACCTGTAACATCAAGTTATCACCTGTAACATCCCATTATCACCTGTAACATCAAGTTATCACCTGTAACATCAAGTTATCACCTGTTTACATCAAGTTATCACCTGTTTACATCAAGTTATCACCTGTTTACATCCCATTATCACCTGTTTATATCAAGTTATCACCTGTAACATCCCATTATCACCTGTAACATCCCATTATCACCTGTAACATCCCATTATCACCTGTTTACATCAAGTTATCACCTGTAACATCCCATTATCACCTGTCATATCAAGTTATCACCTGTTTACATCAAGTTATCACCTGTTTACATCAAGTTATCACCTGTTTATATCAAGTTATCACCTGTAACATCCCATTATCACCTGTTCATATCAAGTTATCACCTGTTTACATCAAGTTATCACCTGTTTACATCAAGTTATCACCTGTTTACATCAAGTTATCACCTGTTTCATATCAAGTTATCACCTGTTTACATCAAGTTATCACCTGTTTACATCAAGTTATCACCTGTTTACATCAAGTTATCACCTGTTCATATCAAGTTATCACCTGTAACATCCCATTATCACCTGTAACATCCCATTATCACCTGTAACATCAAGTTATCACCTGTTTACATCAAGTTATCACCTGTAACATCCCATTATCACCTGTTCATATCAAGTTATCACCTGTTTACATCAAGTTATCACCTGTTTACATCAAGTTATCACCTGTTTACATCAAGTTATCACCTGTTTACATCAAGTTATCACCTGTTCATATCAAGTTATCACCTGTTTACATCAAGTTATCACCTGTTTACATCAAGTTATCACCTGTTCATATCAAGTTATCACCTGTTTACATCAAGTTATCACCTGTTTACATCAAGTTATCACCTGTTCATATCAAGTTATCACCTATTCATATCAAGTTATCACCTGTTTACATCAAGTTATCACCTGTTTACATCAAGTTATCACCTGTTTACATCAAGTTATCACCTGTTCATATCAAGTTATCACCTGTTTACATCAAGTTATCACCTGTTTACATCAAGTTATCACCTGTTTACATCAAGTTATCACCTGTTCATATCAAGTTATCACCTGTTCATATCAAGTTATCACCTGTTTACATCAAGTTATCACCTGTTTACATCAAGTTATCACCTGTTTACATCAAGTTATCACCTGTTTACATCAAGTTATCACCTGTTCATATCAAGTTATCACCTGTAACATCCCATTATCACCTGTAACATCCATTATCACCTGACATCAAGTTATCCTGTAACATCCCATTATCACCTGTAACATCAAGTTATCACCTGTTTACATCAAGTATCACCTGTTACATCAAGTTATCACCTGTTTACATCAAGTTATCACCTGTTTATATCAAGTATCGCCTGTAACATCCCATTATCACCTGTTTATATCAAGTTATCACCTGTAACATCCCATTATCACCTGTTCATATCAAGTTATCACCTGTTTACATCAAGTTATCACCTGTTTACATCAAGTTATCACCTGTTCATATCAAGTTATCACCTGTAACATCCCATTATCACCTGTAACATCCCATTATCACCTGTAACATCAAGTTATCACCTGTAACATCAAGTTATCACCTGTTCATATCCCATTATCACCTGTTTATATCAAGTTATCACCTGTAGCATCCCATTATCACCTGTAACATCCCATTATCACCTGTAACATCCCATTATCACCTGTAACATCCCATTATCACCTGTTTACATCAAGTTATCACCTGTAACATCCCATTATCACCTGTAACATCCGATTATCACCTGTTTACATCAAGTTATCACCTGTTTACATCAAGTTATCACCTGTTTACATCAAGTTATCACCTGTTTACATCAAGTTATCACCTGTTTACATCAAGTTATCACCTGTTCATATCAAGTTATCACCTGAACATCAATTATCACCTGTAAACATCCCATTATCACCTGTAACATCAAGTTATCACCTGTAACATCCCATTATCACCTGTAACATCAAGTTATCACCTGTAACATCAAGTTATCACCTGTTTACATCCCATTATCACCTGTTTACATCAAGTTATCACCTGTTTACATCCCATTATCACCTGTTTATATCAAGTTATCACCTGTAACATCCCATTATCACCTGTAACATCCCATTATCACCTGTAACATCCCATTATCACCTGTAACATCCCATTATCACCTGTTTACATCAAGTTATCACCTGTTTACATCAAGTTATCACCTGTTTATATCAAGTTATCACCTGTAACATCCCATTATCACCTGTTCATATCAAGTTATCACCTGTTTACATCAAGTTATCACCTGTTTACATCAAGTTATCACCTGTTTACATCAAGTTATCACCTGTTCATATCAAGTTATCACCTGTAACATCCCATTATCACCTGTAACATCCCATTATCACCTGTAACATCAAGTTATCACCTGTAACATCCCATTATCACCTGTAACATCAAGTTATCACCTGTAACATCAAGTTATCACCTGTTTACATGAAGTTATCACCTGTTTACATCAAGTTATCACCTGTAACATCCCATTATCACCTGTAACATCCCATTATCACCTGTAACATCCCATTATCACCTGTTCATATCAAGTTATCACCTGTAACATCCCATTATCACCTGTAACATCCCATTATCACCTGTAACATCCCATTATCACCTGTAACATCCCATTATCACCTGTTCATATCAAGTTATCACCTGTAACATCCCATTATCACCTGTAACATCCCATTATCACCTGTAACATCCCATTATCACCTGTAACATCCCATTATCACCTGTTCATATCAAGTTATCACCTGTAACCCCATTATCACCTGTAACATCCCATTATCACCTGTAACATCCCATTATCACCTGTAACATCCCATTATCACCTGTTCATATCAAGTTATCACCTGTAACATCCCATTATCACCTGTAACATCCCATTATCACCTGTAACATCCCATTATCACCTGTAACATCCCATTATCACCTGTTTACATCAAGTTATCACCTGTAACATCCCATTTTACTAAGATGCAGCGCAGACAGCAGCAGCGGCCCCTAGCTCTCCGAGTCTTTAGTGTTTTTGAGTGTTTTTAATGTTCGTCTAGTTCAACACCCCGGACCGATAGTACAGTACGGTCGTGAGTTTTATTTTTAGTGTTGTTTTGTACATATTAGGCGAATTCACACCGCAGTACTTTTCCCACTTTAGTTCCGATATAGTTCCGAAATGTTGCGTTCACACAAAAAAAATCCGGAACTAAAATGAATTCATGAGAACCTTTTCCGTCCCTGAGAGAGCAGGAACTTTCGTGGGAGAAAAAGGATCCTATGTCTGATTGGCTGGGCGGATTGCAAACCACGCCCCGTAAAACTCCCAAAAAGTTTTGTGAAGCCGCCATTTTATTATCCTCGCATTAGCATTATTAGCATTAGCATTAGCATTAGCCCAGCGCAGAAACGCAGAGAGACTAACTTATGGCAACACAAAAGAAAACATGGGAGCGGTGGAGATGAGGAGGAGGTGTCGGCGTTCTGGCGATTTACTCGGAAGGCTTCAGTAGAAGCTGCTGGGAGTCCCAGCAGCTTCTACTGAAGCCTTCCCCACCTCCGGGGACTGGCTTCAGTAGAAGCTGCTGGGAGTCCCAGCAGCTTCTATTGAAGCCTTCCCCACCTCCGGGGACTGGCTTCAGTAGAAGCTGCTGGGAGTCCCAGCAGCTTCTATTGAAGCCTTCCCCACCTCCGAGGCTGGCTTCAATAGAAGCTGCTGGGAGTCCCAGCAGCTTCTACTGAAGCCAGTCCCCACCTCCGGGGACTTCCGGCCGGGGACTTCGGGTGGCAGTATACGCCGTGAAGTGGTTTGCGGCCTGCCAGTAAACCCAAAGCAGAAGAAGAAGAAGTGACGTCAGCGGCTTCATTTGCCTAATCCTCCCCTAGGGACTCATTCCGGTGTGAACGTGATCTGTACTTAGTTCATGAGAACTAAAGAGTTCTCATGAACTAAGTTCAGATGAACCTTTGTGGGAAAAGTACTTGGTGTGAAAGCGCCTATTGATTGTTGTGTTTTTATTTAGTCTTTGATTGTGTATATTAGATTTATACATTTGCACACGTATTTTTATATTTTTATATACATTGTTTTTGTATTCGGGATTGTGGGAAACGGTATTTCGATCTCTCACACACAAACTGAACGATTGACAATAAAGTTGACTTTGACTTTGATTATCACCTGTTTCCATCTGCAGCAGGGGGCGGGGCTTGTACAGGACACCTGGCATAAAGGGGTGTGTCCTTCTGGAAGGCCTGCCTCATCTCTGACATCAGCAGTGATAAGCTGGACACGCCCTAACAGGAAGTGACAACATAATTATGACATCAACTTCATTACTTCATATAAAAAGCAACTCAGTGGGTCAGGTGGTCTCAGTGGGTCAGGTGGTCTCAGTGGGTCAGGTGGTCTTTCCCAGGTCAGGTGGTCTTACCCGGGTCAGGTGGTCTTACCTGGGTCAGGTGGTCTCAGTGGGTCAGTGGGTCAGGTGATCTTACCTGGGTCAGGTGATCTTACCTGGGTCAGCTCCTCAGGACCGGCAGGCGGATGTTTCCGGAAACTTCATCCACGCAGCAGCACATTGGGTTGATCACCATGGAGACAGAGGGGCAGACGAGGCAGCGGGGGGGCGACAGGGGGTGGGTCTCATGCAGCCAGATGCACACTGGGAAATTATACCCACTTCCTGTGAACACATGAGCCCTCTGTGAACACATGAACCCCCTGTGAAAACATGAACCCCCTGTGAACACATGAACCCTGTGAACACATGAACCCCTGTGAACACATGAACCCACTGTGAATACATGAACCCTGTGAATACATGAACCCTGTGAACACATGAACCCACTGTGAATACATGAACCCCCTGTGAACACATGAACCCACTGTGAACACATGAACCCCCTGTGAACACATGAACCCCCTGTGAACACATGAACCTCTGTGAACACATGAACCCCCTGTGAACACATGAACCCCCTGTGAACACATGAACCCCCTGTGAAAACATGAACACTGTGAACACATGAACCCCCAGTGAACACATGAACCCCCTGTGAACACATGAACCCTGTGAACACATGAACACTGTGAACACATGAACACTGTGAACACATGAACCCTGTGAACACATGAACCCCCTGTGAAAACATGAACACTGTGAACACATGAACCCCCAGTGAATACATGAACCCTGTGAACACATGAACCCTGTGAACACATGAACCCCCTGTGAATACATGAACCCTGTGAACACATGAACACTGTGAACACATGAACACTGTGAACACATGAACCCCCTGTGAACATGTGAACCCCCTGTGGAAACATGAACTCCCTGTGAATACATGAACTCCCTGTGAACACATGAACCCCCTGTGAACACATGAACCCCCTGTGAACACATGAACCCCCTGTGAACACATGAACTCCCTGTGAATACATGAACTCCCTGTGAATACATGAACTCCCTGTGAATACATGAACTCCCTGTGAACACATGAACCCCCTGTGAACACATGAACTCCCTGTGAACACATGAACCCCCTGTGAACACATGAACCCCCTGTGAACACATTAACCCCCTGTGAACACATTAACCCCCTGTGAACACATGAACACTGTGAACACATGAACTCCCTGTGAACACATTAACCCCCTGTGAACACATTAACCCCCTGTGAATACATGAACCCCCTGTGAACACATGAACTCCCTGTGAACACATGAACACTGTGAACACATGAACTCCCTGTGAACACATGAACACTGTGAACACATGAACCCCCTGTGAACACATGAACCCCCTGTGAACACATGAACACTGTGAACACATGAACCCCCTGTGAACACATGAACCCCCTGTGAACACATGAACACTGTGAACATGTGAACCCCCTGTGGAAACATGAACTCCCTGTGAACACATGAACTCCCTGTGAATACATGAACTCCCTGTGAACACATGAACTCCCTGTGAACACATGAACACCCTGTGGAAACATGAACTCCCTGTGAACACATGAACTCCCTGTGAACACATGAACTCCCTGATCAAAGTCATAGATCACAAGGAAACCAGATGAATTAATGAATGACTAAGTGAGTGTGTGAGTAAATGAATGAATGAGTGAATAAGTGAGTGAGTAAATGAAAAGATGAGGGAATAAATGGATGAATAAGAGAGTAAATGAATGAGTGAATGAGAGATTAAATGAATGAATGAATGAGTGAATAAACAAATGAGTAAATTAATGAGTGACCTTCATACTGAACAGGAAGAGTTCCCGCCAAAAACACCAGCTTCTTCTTCTCCTTGTTAGGAAAACCTGTCAAAGAATTAACACGTTCATAAATAACACGTTCATCACTAACACGTTCATCATGAACACGTTCATCAGTAACATGTCTAACACATTCATCACTAACACGTTCATCATTAACACGTTCATCATTAACACGTTCATCACTAACACGTTCATCACTAACACATTCATCACTAACACGTTCATCATTAACACGTTCATCATTAACACGTTCATCACTAACACGTTCATCACTAACACATTGATCACTAACACGTTCATCATTAACACGTTCATCATTAACACATTCATCACTAACACATTCATCACTAACACATTCATCACTAACACGTTCATCATTAATACATTCATCACTAACACGTTCATCATTAACACGTTCATCACTAACACATTCATCACTAACACATTCATCATTAACACGTTCATCATTAACACGTTCATCACTAACACATTCATCACTAACACGTTCATCATTAATACGTTCATCACTAACACGTTCATCATTAACACGTTCATCACTAACACTTTCATCACTAACACGTTCATCATTAACACGTTCATCATTAACACGTTCATCACTAACACGTTCATCATTAACACGTTCATCACTAACACCTTTATCACTAACACGTTCATCACTTACACGTTCATCATTAACACATTCATCATTAACACGTTCATCATTAACACGTTCATCACTTACACGTTCATCATTAACACGTTCATCATTAACACGTTCATCACTAACACGTTCATCATTAACACGTTCATCACTAACACCTTCATCACTAACACGTTCATCACTAACACGTTCATCATTAACACATTCATCATTAACACGTTCATCATTAACACGTTCATCACTTACACGTTCATCATTAACACGTTCATCACTAACACCTTCATCACTAACACATTCATCACTAACACATTCATCACTAACACGTTCATCATTAATACATTCATCACTAACACGTTCATCACTAACACGTTCATCACTAACACATTCATCACTAACACGTTCATCATTAACACGTTCATCATTAACACGTTCATCACTAACACGTTCATCACTAACACATTCATCACTAACACGTTCATCATTAATACGTTCATCACTAACACGTTCATCATTAACACGTTCATCACTAACACTTTCATCACTAACACGTTCATCATTAACACGTTCATCATTAACACGTTCATCACTAACACGTTCATCATTAACACGTTCATCACTAACACCTTCATCACTAACACGTTCATCACTTACACGTTCATCATTAACACATTCATACTTAACACGTTCATCATTAACACGTTCATCACTTACACGTTCATCATTAACACGTTCATCATTAACACGTTCATCACTAACATGTTCATCATTAACACGTTCATCACTAACACCTTCATCACTAACACGTTCATCACTAACACGTTCATCATTAACACATTCATCATTAACACGTTCATCATTAACACGTTCATCACTTACACGTTCATCATTAACACGTTCATCATTAACACGTTCATCACTAACACGTTCATCATTAACACGTTCATCACTAACACCTTCATCACTAACACATTCATCATTAACACGTTCATCACTAACACATTCATCATTAACACGTTCATCACTAACACGTTCATCACTAACACGTTCATCACTAACACGTTCATAAGTAACACGTTCATAAGTAACACCTTCATAAGTAACACCTTCATAAGTAACACGTTCATCACTAACACGTTCATAAGTAACACGTTCATAAGTAACACGTTCATCATTAACACGTTCATAAGTAACACGTTCATCATTAACACGTTCATCACTAACACGTTCATCATTAACACGTTCATAAGTAACACGTTCATCACTAACACGTTCATCATTAACACGTTCATCACTAACACGTTCATAAGTAACACGTTCATCATTAACACGTTCATCACTGACACGTTCATAAGTAACACGTTCATCACTAACACGTTCATCGCTAACACGTTCATCACTAACACGTTCATAAGTAACACGTTCATCACTAACACGTTCATCGCTAACACGTTCATCACTAACACGTTCATCACTAACACGTTCATCACTAACACGTTCATCATTAACACGTTCATCACTAACACCTTCATCACTAACACGTTCATCACTTACACGTTCATCATTAACACGTTCATCACTAACACGTTCATCATTAACACGTTCATCACTTACACGTTCATCACTAACACGTTCATCATTAACACGTTCATAAGTAACACGTTCATCACTAACACGTTCATCATTAACACGTTCATCACTAACACGTTCATAAGTAACACGTTCATCATTAACACGTTCATCACTGACACGTTCATCACTAACACGTTCATAAGTAACACGTTCATCGCTAACACGTTCATCGCTAACACGTTCATCACTAACACGTTCATCATTAACACGTTCATCACTAACACGTTCATCACTAACACGTTCATCATTAACACGTTCATCACTAACACGTTCATCACTAACACGTTCATCACTTACACGTTCATCATTAACACGTTCATCACTAACACGTTCATCATTAACACGTTCATCACTTACACGTTCATCACTAACACGTTCATCACTAACACGTTCATCATTAACACGTTCATCACTGACACGTTCATCACTAACACGTTCATAAGTAACACGTTCATCACTAACACGTTCATCACTTACACGTTCATCATTAACACGTTCATCACTAACACGTTCATCACTTACACGTTCATCACTAACACGTTCATCACTAACACGTTCATCATTAACACGTTCATCATTAACACGTTCATCACTTACACGTTCATAAGTAACATGTTCATCATTAACACGTTCATCACTAACACGTTCATCATTAACACGTTCATCACTTACACGTTCATCACTGACACGTTCATCATTAACACGTTCATCACTTACACGTTCATCATTAACACGTTCATCACTTACACGTTCATCATTAACACGTTCATCACTTACACGTTCATCACTGACACATTCATCATTAACACGTTCATCACTAACACGTTCATCATTAACATGTTCATCACTAACACGTTCATCACTAACACGTTCATCACTAACACGTTCATCATTAACACGTTCATCACTTACACGTTCATCACTTACACGTTCATCACTGACACGTTCATCATTAACACGTTCATCATTAACACGTTCATCATTAACACGTTCATCACTAACACCTTCATCACTAACACGTTCATCACTAACACATTCATCATTAACACGTTCATCATTAACACGTTCATCACTAACACCTTCATCACTAACACGTTCATCACTAACACGTTCATCAGTAACACGTTCATCATTTACACGTTCATCACTTACACGTTCATCAGTAACACGTTCATCACTAACACGTTCATCATTAACACGTTCATAAGTAACACGTTCATCACTGACACGTTCATAAGTAACACGTTCATCACTTACACGTTCATCATTAACACGTTCATCATTAACACATTCATCACTGACACGTTCATCATTAACACGTTCATCACTGACACGTTCATCACTAACACGTTCATCATTAACACGTTCATCATTAACACGTTCATCACTAACACATTCATCACTAACACGTTCATCACTAACACGTTCATCAGTAACACGTTCATCATTTACACGTTCATCACTTACACGTTCATCACTAACACGTTCATCACTAACACGCTCATCACTAATACGTTCATCATTAACACGTTCATCACTAACACGTTCATCACTAACACGTTCATCATTAACACGTTCATCACTTACTCGTTCATAAGTAACACGTTCCTCATTAACACGTTCATCACTAAGACTTTCACAAGTAACACGTTCATCATTAACACGTTCATCACTAACACGTTCATAAGTAACACGTTCATCACTTACACGTTCATAAGTAACACGTTCATCATTAACACGTTCATCACTAAGACGTTCATAAGTAACACGTTCATCATTAACACGTTCATCACTTACACGTTCATAAGTAACACGTTCATCATTAACACGTTCATCACTAATACATTCATCATTAACACGTTCATCACTAACACGTTCATCAGTAACACGTTCATCACTTACACGTTCATAAGTAACACGTTCATCATTAACACGTTCATCACTAAGACGTTCATAAGTAACACGTTCATCATTAACACGTTCATCACTTACACGTTCATAAGTAACACGTTCATAAGTAACACGTTCATCATTAACACGTTCATCACTAACATGTGGATGATGGATGGATGATGGATGGATGAATGGATAGACGATGAATGGATGAATGTATAAACGATGAATGGATGAATGTATAAACGATGAATGGATGATGAATGAATGGATGAATGTACTCACAGTAGAAGTCGGTGTAATGTATAGACAATGAATGGATGATGAATCAATGGATGAATGGATGATGAATGGACGAATGGATAGACGATGAATGGATGAATGGATAGACGATGAATGGATGAATGTATAAACGATGAATGGATGATGAATGGATGATGAATGGATGACGGCTGAATGGATGAATGTTTAGACGATGAATGAATGATCGATGAATGGATGAATGTATTAACGATGAATGTATAAATGATGAATGGATGGATGAATGTATAAACGATGAATGAATGGATGAATGGATGATGGATGAACGGATGAATGTATAAACGATGAATGGATGATGAATGGATGGATGAATGTATAAACGATGAATGGATGAATGGATGATGGATGATGAATGGATGGATGAATGTATAAACGATGAATGGATGATGGATAAACGGATGAATGTATAAACGATGAATGGATGATGAATGGATGATGGATGGATGAATGTATAAACGATGAATGGATGATGAATGGATGATGGATGGATGAATGTATAAACGATGAATGGATGGATGAATGGATGATGAATGGATGATGGATGGATGAATGTATAAACGATGAATGGATGATGGATAAACGGATGAATGTATAAACGATGAATGAATGGATGGATGAATGGATGATGAATGGATGATGAATGGATGATGGATGAATGTATAAATGATGAATGGATGATGGATGAACGGATGAATGTATAAACGATGAATGGATGATGTATAAACGGATGAATGTATAAACGAATGAATGGATGGATGGATGATGGATGAACGGATGAATGTATAAATGATGAATGGATGATGGATAAACGGATGAATGTATAAACGAATGAATGGATGGATGGATGATGGATGAACAGATGAATGTATAAACGATGAATGGATGATGGATGAACAGATGAATGTATAAACGATGAATGGATGATGGATGAACAGATGAATGTATAAACGATTAATGGATGATGGGTGATGAATGGATGGATGATGGATGGATGAATGGATAGACGATGAATGGATGAATGTATAGACGATGAATGGATGAATGTATAAACGATGAATGGATGAATGTACTCACAGTAGAAGTCGGTGTAATGTATAGACAATGAATGGATGATGAATCAATGGATGAATGTATCAACGATGAATGGATGATGAATGGATGAATGGATAGACGATGAATGGATGAATGGATGATGAATGGATGAATGGATAGACGATGAATGGATGAATGTACTCACAGTAGAAGTCGGTGTAATGTATAACAATGAATGAATGATGAATCAATGGATGAATGTATAAACGATGAATGGATGAATGGATGATGAATGGATGAATGGATAGACGATGAATGGATGAATGGATAGACGATGAATGGATGAATGTATAAACGGTGAATGGATGATGGATGATGAATGGATGAATGGATGATGGCTGAATGGATGAATGTTTAGACGATGAATGGATGATGGATGATGAATGGATGAATGTATAAACGATTAATGGATGAATGTATACATGATGAATGGATGAATGTATAAACGATGAATGGATGGATGAATAGATGATGGATAAATGGATGAATGTATAAACGATGAATGGATGATGGATGATGAATGGATGAATGGATGATGAATGGATGATGGCTGAATGGATGAATGTTTAGACGATGAATGGATGATGGATGATGAATGGATGAATGTATACATGATGAATGGATGAATGTATAAACGATGAATGGATGGATGAATAGATGATGGATAAATGGATGAATGTATAAACGATGAATGGATGGATGAATAGATGATGGATAAATGGATGAATGTATAAACGATGAATGGATGGATGAATAGATGATGGATGAATGGATGAATGTATAAACGATGAATGGATGATGGATGGATGATGGATAAATGGATGAATGTATAAACGATGAATGGATGATGGATGAACAGATGAATGTATAAACGATTAATGGATGGATGGATGAACAGATGAATGTATAAACGATTAATGGATGATGAATGGATGATGAATGGATGATGGATGGATGAATGGATGATGAATGGATGATGGATGGATGAATGTATAAACGATGAATGGATGATGAATGGATGATGGATGAATGTATAAGCGATTAATGGATGATGGGTGATGAATGGGTGATGAATGGATGATGGATGGATGAATTTACTCACAGTAGAAGTCGCTGTAGAGCCTCAGGTCAGAGAACAGAGCGCTAGCCTCCCGGAGGTCAGACAGAGTGGCTTCTGGGTAACTGTACCCACACTGGGGGATATGACAATAAGCAGTATTTAATAACATCTTATTCCTTTCAATGTGAACATACTTATATCCTCCCAGCCCATTGACACATGTCCACTGCACAGAGGACATCTATCAGTCTCTGCTGCTCTGCACAGAGGACATCTATCAGTCTCTGATGCACTGCACAGAGGACATCTATCAGTCTCTGCTGCTCTGCACAGAGGACATCTATCAGTCTCTGATGCTCTGCACAGAGGACATCTATCAGTCTCTGATGCTCTGCACAGAGGACATCTATCAGTCTCTGATGCTCTGCACAGAGGACATCTATCAGTCTCTGATGCTCTGCACAGAGGACATCTATCAGTCTCTAATGCACTGCCCAGAGGACATCTATCAGTCTCTGGAGATCTGGGGTCCTGAGGCACTCTCAGTACATCGACTACAGGTCTCTGGAGATCTGGGGTCCTGAGGCACTCTCAGTACATCGACTACAGGTCTCTGGAGATCTGGGGTCCTGAGGCACTCTCAGTACATCGACTACAGGTCTCTGGAGATCTGGGGTCCTGAGGCACTCTCAGTACATCGACTACAGGTCTCTGGAGATCTGGGGTCCTGAGGCACTCTCAGTACATCGACTACAGGTCTCTGGAGATCTGGGGTCCTGAGGCACTCTCAGTACATCCCAAACCCAAAGTAGTTCTTTAGTGACCAGATAAACAGCAATGTTCAGATCAATGACTTATTGATGTTCTAAATAAAGCTGAATGTATTCTTTTATATCACTCTATAACCGTAATACATTACGCAGTCTATCTGTTCATGTCTTCTCACACTGAAATGGTCCTGGCGTCCTCTACAGTGGACATAGTCTATCTGTTCATGTCTTCTCACACTGAAATGGTCCTGGCGTCCTCTACAGTGGACATAGTCTATCTGTTCATGTCTTCTCACACTGAAATGGTCCTGGCGTCCTCTACAGTGGACGTAGTCTATCTGTTCATGTCTTCTCACACTGAAATGGTCCTGGCGTCCTCTACAGTGGACGTAGTCTATCTGTTCATGTCTTCTCACACTGAAATGGTCCTGGCGTCCTCTACAGTGGACGTAGTCTATCTGTTCATGTCTTCTCACACTGAAATGGTCCTGGCGTCCTCTACAGTGGACATACTGTAACA
>JASDAP010000148.1:174838-179838 GCA_031216635.1 Dissostichus eleginoides | reverse complement strand
GAGCCCTGGATCTTGAGTCGTGGCTGTGCCTGTTGCTGTGGTCCTGGATCATAAGTCCTGGATGGATATCCTCGTGGATTCATCTTCTTATTATAGACACATGCATTTCCAAACATTTGGACTACCTATGTTGTACATGTATTATCTTCTCAATTTACACACGGCATCTATTGCAGTCTGTCCGTCCTGGGAGAGGGATCCCTCCTCTGTTGCTCTCCCTGAGGTTTCTCCCATGTTCCCCTTTAAACTGTGGGGTTTCTCTGGAAGTGTTTCCTTGTACGATGTGAGGGTCTCAGGACAGGGGGTCGTATTGTCTACTGATATTCTGTAAACTGTGAAGTCCACTGAGACAAATGTAACATTTGTGATATTGGGCTATATAAATAAACATTGATTGATTGATTGATCACTACATGTATCAATAACCTGATTATCACCACTACATGTATCAATACTTTAATCCAACACACAGAGTAAATGCAGCGTTCTTTATATTCAAACAAACGCAAACAATATATAAACACATCAAACGTAAATATAAAATATTTATATTTAATATGTATATGTGTTTTTTCCATGTATTTATATTTAATATATTTTATATATTTAATATGTATATGTTTTTTTTCCATGTATTTATATTTAATATATTTATATATTTAATATGTATATGTATATTTCCTCAGACCCACTTTCCCTGAGACTAGTGTTTTGGTAAATGCAGTAGCTTGTCTGACAACAGGAAGTGACATCAGAGCAGGAAGTGAGGCTTTATTGATGATCACATGACATAAAGATGGCGCTCAGATGGGCGTGGCCCTCCACTCCTTGCCCTCCGTCAGCGCTCTGGGCTGGTGCATGAACACGTTGTATCGGACGCCCTGATTGGCCGCCGCCCTGACGAAGCGCCCGTTGGCTGTCATGGTGACGGCTCTGAGCGAGTCCCCGGTGCCGAAGATGCTGACGGAGCGCTGCGTGACCTTGTGGCTGAGCGTGAGGTTCAGAGAGCGTTGAGACGGCTGGTCCTCCATCAGAGTGAGGCTCCTCAGCAGCTGCTCCCCTCTCTGCTTCTCCCCCGGACCCCCCAGCGTCTCCAGGATCAACCGGAAGTCTGTCACTGCAGCACTGCAGGCGAACAGCTGCTTCCCCTCCATGAAGGCTCTGAGCTGCGGCAGGACGGGGCTCAGACGCTCCTGAGCTGCCTGCTCCGTCAGAACACCCTCTCTGAAGGAGAAGAAGCAGCCGCCATGACTCAGAGAGGACACACAGCTGATGAGAGTCGTGATGTCCAGGTTCACTCGGAGGCAGGAGAGAGGAAGACGCTGCGCAGGGAAGGAGAGGCGGGCCAGAACCCTGCCACGCTGCACCCTGGAGGGGGAGGGGTCCTCATCAGGCTCCTCCCCTTCACCCGGCCCCTCCCCTTCACCAGACTCCTCCCCCCCATTTGGCCCCTCCCCCTCCCCAACTGGCTGCTCCTCCCCCTCCTCCATCATGGCATTGACAGCCACGATGGGGGAGGGTGGCTCTTCCTCCCCGTCCTCATCTGGCTCCTCCCCTTCTCCCTCTGGCTCCTCCCCCTCTGGCTCCTCCCCCTCCCCCTCTATCTCCTCCCCCATCATGGCATTGACGGCCACGATGTCCCCCCTGACGCTGACTCCCATGACCCCGAGCTGCTGCGCCATGGCGTGGGAGACCCCGTTGTAGAAGGCGAAGACGACGTGGGGGTGTTTGTACTGGACTTCCTGCTGTTGGCTGGCAGACAGGAAGTCTCTGGCCTGGCTGATGATGCTCTTCTCTCCGTACTGACCCCCCCCCTGCCAGATGCTGTGCAGAGCTTCAGCCTTCCTCCCCACGGCCTTCACCCAGGTGAGCCCCCCGTCCGAAACCACGTCCACCTGCAGCGAGCGAGGATCCCCCGCTGAGTCTGTGTACCTGGAGACAGGAGGCAGAGACACAGTTAGTGAGAGAGTGTGAGTGAGTGAGTGAGTGTGAGTGAGTGAGTGAGTGTGAGTGAGTGAGTGACTGAGTGAGTGTGAGTGAGTGAGTGAGGAGTGAGTGAGTGTGAGTGAGAGTGAGTGAGTGAGTGAGAGAGAGTGAGTGAGTGAGTGAGAGAGAGTGAGTGAGTGAGTGGGAGAGTGAGTGAGTGTGAGTGAGTGTGTGTGAGTGAGAGTGAGTGAGTGAGTGAGTGAGTGAGAGAGAGTGAGTGAGTGTGGGTGAGTGTGAGTGAGTGAGTGTGAGTGAGTGAGTGACTGAGTGAGTGACTGAGTGAGTGAGTGAGTGTGAGTGAGTGTGAGTGAGTGACTGAGTGAGTGAGTGAGTGTGAGTGAGTGTGAGTGAGTGTGTGTGAGTGAGTGTGTGAGTGAGTGTGTGAGTGAGTGTGTGAGTGAGTGTGAGTGAGTCAGTGAGTCAGTCAGTGAGTGAGTGAGTGAGAGAGTGAGTGAGAGAGTGAGTGTGTGAGAGAGTGAGTGAGTGAGAGAGTGAGTTGGTGAGTGAGTGAGTTGGTGAGTGTGTGAGTGAGTGAGAGAGTAAGTGAGTTGGTGAGTGAGTGTGTGAGAGAGTGAGTGTGAGTGAGTGAGTGTGAGTGAGTGTGTGAGTGTGAGTGAGTGAGTGAGTGAGTGAGTGTGTGTGTGTGAGTGAGTGTGTGAGTGAGTGTGTGAGTGAGTGTGAGTGTGTGAGTGAGTGTGAGTGAGTGAGTCAGTGAGTCAGTCAGTGAGTGAGTGAGTGAGAGAGTGAGTGAGTTGGTGAGTGAGTGTGAGTGAGTGTGAGTGAGTGAGTGTGAGTGAGTGTGAGTGAGTGTGTGAGTGTGAGTGAGTGTGTGTGAGTGAGTGTGTGAGTGAGTGTGAGTGAGTGTGTGAGTGAGTCAGTGAGTCAGTGAGTGAGTGAGTGAGAGAGTGAGTGAGTTGGTGAGTGAGTGTGTGAGTGAGTGAGTGTGAGTGAGTGAGTGAGAGAGTGAGTGAGTGAGTGTGAGTGAGTGAGTGAGAGAGAGAGTGAGTGAGTGAGTGAGTGTGAGTGAGTGAGTGTGTGTGTGTGAGTCAGTGAGTGAGTGAGTGAGTCAGTGAGTCAGTCAGTGAGTGAGTGAGTGTGTGAGAGAGTGAGTGAGTCAGTGAGTCAGTCAGTGAGTGAGAGAGTGAGTTGGTGAGTGAGTGTGTGAGTGAGTGTGTGTGAGTGAGAGTGAGTGAGTTGGTGAGTGAGTGTGTGAGAGAGTGAGTGAGTGTGAGTGAGTGAGTGTGAGTGAGTGTGTGAGTGAGTGTGTGAGTGAGTTTGAGTGTGTGAGTGAGTGAGTGTGAGTGTGAGTGAGTCAGTGAGTCAGTCAGTGAGTGAGTGAGTGAGTGAAAGAGTGAGTGAGTTGGTGAGTGAGTGTGAGTGAGTGAGTGTGAGTGAGTGTGAGTGAGTGTGTGAGTGAGTGTGAGTGAGTGTGTGAGTGAGTGTGTGTGAGTGTGTGAGTGTGTGTGAGTGAGTGAGTGTGTGAGTGAGTGTGAGTGAGTGTGTGTGTGAGTGAGTGAGTCAGTGAGTCAGTCAGTGAGTGAGTGAGAGAGTGAGTGAGTGAGTTGGTGAGTGAGTGAGTGAGAGAGTGAGTGATTGAGAGAGAGAGTGAGTGAGTGAGTGAGAGAGAGAGTGAGTGAGTGTGAGTGAGTGTGAGTGAGTGATTGAGAGAGAGAGTGAGTGAGTGAGTGTGAGTGAGTGTGAGTGAGTCAGTGAGTGAGTGAGTGAGTCAGTGAGTCAGTCAGTGAGTGAGTGAGTGTTGTGAGAGAGTGAGTGAGTCAGTGAGTCAGTCAGTGAGTGAGTGAGTGAGTGAGAGAGTGAGTGAGTTGATGAGTGAGTGAGTCAGTCAGTGAGTGAGTGAGTGAGTGTGAGTGAGTGTGAGTGAGTGAGTGTGAGTGAGTGTGAGTGAGTGTGTGAGTGAGTGTGAGTGAGTGTGTGTGAGTGAGTGTGTGAGTGAGTGTGAGTGAGTGTGTGAGTGTGAGTGAGTGTGAGTGAGTGAGTCAGTGAGTCAGTCAGTGAGTGAGTGAGAGAGTGAGTGAGTGAGTGAGTGGTGAGTGAGTGAGTGTGTGAGAGAGTGAGTTGGTGAGTGAGTGTGAGTGAGAGAGTGAGTGAGTTGGTGAGTGAGTGAGTGAGTGTGTGAGAGTGAGTGAGTGAGTCAGTGAGTCAGTCAGTGAGTGAGTGAGTGTGAGTGAGTGTGAGTCAGTCAGTGAGTGAGTGTGTGAGAGTGTGTGAGAGAGTGAGTGTGAGTCAGTCAGTGAGTGAGTGAGTGAGTGTGAGTGAGTGAGTCAGTGAGTGTGAGTGAGTCAGTGAGTTTGAGTCAGTGAGTCAGTCAGTGAGTCAGTGAGTGAGTGAGTGTGAGTGAGTGAGTGTGAGTGAGTGAGTGTGTGTGTGTGAGTGAGTGTGTGTGTGTGAGTGAGTGTGAGTGTGTGAGTGAGTCAGTGAGTCAGTCAGTGAGTCAGTCAGTGAGTGAGTGAGCGAGTGAGTGAGTCAGTGAGTCAGTCAGTGAGTGAGAGAGTATGTGGGTGTGTGTGTGTGTGTGTGTCAGTCAGTCAGTGAGCGAGTGAGTGAGTGAGTGAGTGAGTGGTGAGTGAGTGAAGTGAGTGAGTGAGTGAGTGTGTACCTGAAGACGTGCAGCAGGGCCACTACCCCCCCCACGCTCTGCAGAGACTCCACGATGGCCGTCAGGTGCGTCAGGTTGCTGCTGTGCAGGTGAGACGCCTTCACCTCCCCCCCCTTCACTCTGCACCCGCCGCAGGAAGCGCAGCTCGGCCCGCAGCCTCCCCAGCAGCTTTCCCCCCCCCTCCACACGCCCCCCCCCACACAGATCCTGCGCCTGCTGCAGCAGACTCTGAGCTGAAGAGATGCGCTGCTGCAAGACCTCCTGCAGAGACATGCTGCATCACACCTGGGGAGGGACAACAAGAACCTTTAGATCACACCTGGGGAGGGACAACAAGAACCTTTAGATCAGACCTGGGGAGGGACAACAAGAACCTTTAGATCACACCTGGGGAGGG
>JASDAP010000148.1:153409-174300 GCA_031216635.1 Dissostichus eleginoides | reverse complement strand
ATCATTAACAACACTGATAACAATAAATAACTTGTGTTAGAAACTAATCATTTATCCTTATTATCAAGTATTACTTGTTATAACATAATAATTAAATATACTTTAATGATCCTTAATTGGGTAATGTAAGACATAATTAAACAAAAACAATAAGTAAATATATACAACAACAAAACACATCTATACAATCATACAGTGTGTATCTGTGTGTACATATAAACACACAGTGTATGTGATGTTTACACAGACTGCTGATCAGTGAGCTCACAGAGAAACACTACAGCTCACCTGTTGATACCATGTGACCTCTCCGACCAATCAGAGGCTCCCACTGCTAGATATGTCCAGAATGTGTGTGTGTGTGTGTGAGTGTGTGTGAGTGTGTGTGTGTGTGTGTGAGTGTGTGAGTGAGTGTGTGTGTGTGTGTGTGTGTGTGTGAGTGTGTGTGTGTGAGTGTGTGTGTGTGTGTGTGTGTGTGTGTGTGTGTGTGTGTGTGTGTGTGTGTGTGTGTGTGTGTGTGTGTGTGTGTGTGTGTGCTGATGCAGCAGGATGGTTCCACAGAGCTTCAGGACAATCATCAGGAACAAAAGGCAGGTCATATTTCCAGAACGTCTCTCTCCCATAAATCCCCGGGGCTCAGGGCTGGGGGGGGTTTGTTCGCCATGCCTCTGCCTCGACGCCGCTCATCTTTCCTGGGAGCTCCGAGCTGCGAGCGCCCCCCCCGCGGTGTCTCTGGGACCCTCAGTGGAGTCCATGGGACCCCCTGTGGAGTCTATGGGACCCCCCTCAGTGTCTCCGCCCCCCCTGGTCTGAGTACCAGAGTGTCCCGCCGGGCGTTGGGCATCAGCAGCGTGTTCCTGCAGGGTCTGAGGAGCAGCGCTGCACCTGTGATGCCTGGGGGGTCTGGGGGTCCCTATGGAGGGTCTGGGGGGTCCTGTGGAGGGGGGGCCGGGCTGAACGGGTGCCTGATGGAGTACAGAGATAAGGTCCGGGCCCTGGAGACCCTCAACCTGCAGCTGGAGGACGGGATCCGCCTCGCTCTGGACCGGAAGACCTGTAGCGCTGGAGCCTGGGAGGAGAAGAGGAGGGAGTGGGAGGAGGTCTACAGACAGGTGAGGGGGGGGTCTACAGACAAGTGAGGGGGGGTATACAGACAGGTGAGGAGGGGCGTGTACAGACAGGTGAGGGGGGGCGTCCTTCTACAGACAGGTGAGGGGGGGCGTCTACAGACAGGTGAGGGGGGGGGCTCCAGACAGTGAGGGGGGCGTCTTCAGACAGTGAGGGGGGCGTCTACAGACAGTGAGGGGCGTCTACAGACAGGTGAGGGGGGGCGTCTACAGACAGGTGAGGGGGGGCGTCTTCAGACAGGTGAGGGGGGTCTTCAGACAGGTGAGGGGGGGCGTCTTCAGACAGGTGAGGGGGGCGTCTACAGACAGGTGAGGGGGGCGTCTTCAGACAGGTGAGGGGGGCGTCTACAGACAGGTGAGGGGGGCGTCTACAGACAGGTGAGGGGGGCGTCTTCAGACAGGTGAGGGGGGCGTCTTCAGACAGGTGAGGGGGGCGTCTTCAGACAGGTGAGGGGGGCGTCTACAGACAGGTGAGGGGGGCGTCTACAGACAGGTGAGGGGGGCGTCTTCAGACAGGTGAGGGGGGCGTCTTCAGACAGGTGAGGGGGCGTCTACAGACAGGTGAGGGGGGCGTCTTCAGACAGGTGAGGGGGGCGTCTACGACAGGTGGGGGGGCGTCTTCAGACAGGTGAGGGGGGCGTCTACAGACAGGTGAGGGGGGCGTCTTCAGACAGGTGAGGATCCTAAAGGTGCGTCACACCAGACGCGAAGTGAACTTTTTGAACATGGCACCATTCCATGTAAAGTCAATGTTAAGAATCGGAATGAAGCGAAATGAGCGCCCTCGCTTGGGACATTTATTACCTCAGATTGTAGAGAAGTCTATGAGAACATGTTCCTACTTCTCTCTTTATTACCTCAGATTGTAGAGAAGTCTATGAGAACATGTTCCTACTTCTCTCTTTATTACCTCAGATTGTAGATGGTTCTCAACTGGTGGGTCACGGACCCGTTTTGAGTGGGTCGCAGATGTGTGAGGGAAGAAAAAAAGCGTTCTAGCGCTGTGCGTGCAGTAGGCGTTGGACTGGAAGTTCCGGAGACCATACACGGTTTTGAAAACGTCTGTCACGTAGTGATCATCTTCTCAATTAAACATCTTTGCTGATGTTTTTTTGAGTCTTCTGGCCAATCAGAATCAAGGTCGTTGCCGGAAGTCCCCACGGAGAATAACTTTGATTTAGAACTACTCTTTATACATCCATGGGTACAACTTCAGATACAAATGAACACATGATGAGATCTGACCCCCGGTTTGATGATTGACAGGTCACAGAACAATGGGGGCTATCTCCCCTTACCCACTAAGTGAGTCACACAGACTCTCTCCTCTTTGCTCTGCTCTCTGTGAGGAGCAGCAAGCTGTCAGAACTAAGTGAAACACAAACTATGGCATCAAATATGATTAATATGTCGGGTAGTAACAGATGTATTTATTCTGTTCTCAGAGTGTAGCAGAATGCGTAGTTTATATGTTAGTCTTTCTAAATCTAATCCCCCCAGACCCCCTGCTGGGGAGAATCCCCCCAGACCCCCTGCTGGGGTTGGGTTCTCAGCATGTGTGCCTTTTTGTGTCATCAATCAATCAATCAATCAATGTTTATTTATATAGCCCAATATCACAAATGTTACATTTGTCTCAGTGGACTTCACAGTTTACAGAATATCAGTAGACAATACGACCCCCTCTGTCCTGAGACCCTCACATCGTACAAGGAAACACTTCCAGAGAAAGGAAAAACCCCACAGTTTAAAGGGGAACATGGGAGAAACCTCAGGGAGAGCAACAGAGGAGGGATCCCTCTCCCAGGACGGACAGACTGCAATAGATGCCGTGTGTAAATTGAGAAGATAATACATTTACAACATAGGTAGTCCAAATGTTTGGAAATGCATGTGTCTATAATAAGAAGATGAATCCACGAGGATATCCATCCAGGACTTATGATCCAGGACCACAGCAACAGGCACAGCCACGACTCAAGATCCAGGGCTCGCGATCCAGGACTCAGGACCACAGCAACAGGATCAGCCACGACTCAAGATCCAGGGCTCGCGATCCAGGACTCAGGACCACAGCAACAGGATCAGCCACGACTCAGGGTCCAGGGCTCGCGATCCAGGACTCAGGACCACAGCAACAGGCACAGCCACGACTCAAGATCCAGGACTCAGGACCACAGCAACAGGATCAGCCACGACTCAAGATCCAGGGCTCGCGATCCAGGACTCAGGACCACAGCAACAGGATCAGCCACGACTCAGGGTCCCGGCGTAGATAGACACCAAAAAGACATTTGGGGAAGCTGGGTTATTGGGAACATGAGAGCACACAGGTACAGACAGAGAGAAGGAAGAAGTAAGGGGTCCCCCGACAGTCTAAGCCTATAGCAGCTAAACTAGGGGCTGAATCTAATCAGCCCTAACTATAAGCTTTATCAAAAGGAAGGTCTTAAGCGCACTCTTAAAAACGGATAGGGTGTCTGCCGCCCGAACACAAACTGGAAGCTGATTCCACAAATGTGGAGCTTGATAAGAAAAGGCTCTGGCTCCCATTGTACTTTAGAGACTCTAGGAACAACCAACAACCCTGCATTCTAGGAACGCAATGCCCTAGTAGGACAGTAGGGTATAATGAGTTCTTTAAGGTAAGATGGCGCCTGCCCATTAAGGGCTTTGTAGGCGAGAAGAAGAATTTTAAATTCTATCCTATGTTCTATAGGGAGTCATACAGTTCATCTTTGATTCCATCATCTCATTAAACCTTTTTTAAAAGCATGCTTTAGTTCTGTGAAGGAATATAAGCACTGTACTTCACTTTCATTCATATTGTATGCTGCAAAGCGTATATATATATATATATATATATACATACACATATATATATATATATAATACATATATATATATATATATATATATATACATATATACATATATATATACATATATACATATATATATATATATATACACATATATATATGTGTATATATATACAATATATATATATATATATACACACAGCATGATGTTTTGTTGAATAGATTTGAGTGGTTCAAAACGTCGGGTCGCGATCTATTGACAAAGGAAAGTGGGTCCCGAGGCCGGAGCAGCTGGTCCCGAGGCCGGAGCAGCCGGTCCCGAGGCCGGAGCAGCCGGTCCCGAGGCCGGAGCAGCCGGTCCCGAGGCCGGAGCAGCCGGTCCCGAGGCCGGAGCAGCCGGTCCCGAGGCCGGAGCAGCTGGTCCCGAGGCCGGAGCAGCCGGTCCCGAGGCCGGAGCAGCCGGTCCCGAGGCCGGAGCAGCTGCTCGAGAGTCTATGAGAACATGTTCCTACTTCTCTCTCTCTTTATCATCATTCAGTAAATGATGATCCCATTTAGAGTAAAAAAGGCCATAAAGCAGCGTTTGCTAGAGGGCGGGGCTACCTGTGATTGACAGGTTACAACACGCTGTTGTAATTGTTTTCATCTTCATACTTTGACCCTTGCAAAGCCTTTGTTCATTCGTCAAAGCTCATTTATATTTTGGTCGCTGTCAGCTTTCTTTGTATTCATCGCTCAACTCATGTCATAACAGGAAGTGATTTACCGCAGTTTTACTCTCCCTGATACTAATTCTGGATCATGTGTGTGTGTGTGTGTGTGTGTGTGTGTGTGTGTGTGTGTATTCTGCAGCTGGTCATAATTCTCGGATTTCCCATGTTCCCCACAGGTTAGTGAAGCAATCCTGGACAACGCTCGACTGATGCTGCAGACGGAGAACGTGCAGGCCAACGCAGAGGACTTTAAAGAGAGGTAACACACACACACACACACACACACACACACACACACACACACACACACACACACACACACACACACACACACACACACACACACACACCACACCACACACACACACACACACACACACACACACACACACACACACACACACACACACACAACAAACACACACACACACACACACACACCACACACACACCACACACACACACACACACAGCAACTTACAATAAGTGCATTCGACCAAGAAGGTCAAATCAAATCAGGGTTTATTTATAAAGCACATTTTTAAAGCGATTTGTGGTGGAGCCAAAGTGCTGAACATGCAATAAAAACACCTTACTACAATAGCAAACAGAAGACAATACATTACAACAGCAAAAATAAAAATCACACACAGGGAGTAGTCAGGAGTCGTGCTCCGCTCTGACAGAAGGCCAGGGAGAAGAAGTGAGTCTTAGTGAGGGTTTAAAACCCCCTAGGGTCTGGGCCGACCTCACATGGAGGGGCAGAGTGTTCCAGAGCCTGGGGCCAGCTGCTGCGAAGGCTCGGTGCCCTCGGGTTTAGAGCCTGGTCTTGGGCACTACCAGCAGCAGCTGGTCAGCAGACCTTAAAGCTCTGGGGTGTAGCGCTGGAGGAGTTCTGCTATATAGGCCGGAGCCAGCCCATTCAGGGCTTTGGAAACTAATACAAGGAGTTTAAAATCAATTCTGAACCGAACTGGAAGCCAGTGCAGAGAGGCCAGAGTTGGGGAGATGCTTTTTGTGGCCAGTGAGAAGACGTGCAGCTGCGCTCTGCACTAGCTGCAGGCGTCTAATTGACGCCTGGTCCATACCCACATACAGAGCGTTGAAGATACAAACTTGAAGAAAACAGAATCATAGAAGAACATCAGGTTTCATAGAGCCAACACATTTCAAGTGCTACTCAGCTGGCTTTAGATAAGCCAGTCCTTTGTTTAATAAGTGCTTTGTTAGTCATTCTATCGCTCGAAGTGGAGTCGAAAGAGATGAGTTTTCAGTCTGCGCCGGAAGATGTGTAAGCTTTCTGCTGTCCTGATGTCAATGGGGAGCTCATTCCACCATTTTGGAGCCAGGATAGCAAACCCACGTGTTTTTGCTGATGGGAACTTGGGTCCCCCTCGCAGTGCGGGTGCAGCGAGCCGTTTGGCTGATGCAGAGCGGAGTGCACGTGCTGGGGTGTACAGTTTAACCATGTCCTGGATGTAGGAAGGGCCAGATCCATTCACAGCATGGTACGCTAGTACCAGTGTCTTGAAGTGGATTCTAGCAGTTACTGGAAGCCAGTGAAGGGAGCGGAGGAGCGGCGTGGGAACATTTAGGAAGGTTGAAGACCAGACGAGCCGCTGCATTCTGGATGAGCTGCAGAGGTCGGATGGCACATGCAGGTAGACCAGCCAGGAGGGAGTTGCAGTAGTCTAGGCGTGAGATGACGAGAGCCTGGGCCAGAACCTGCGTCTCTTTCTGGGTCAGGAGGGGACGTATCCTCCTGATGTTGTACAGCGTGTATCTGCAGCAGCGGGTTGTAGCAGCGATGTTTGCAGTGAAGGACAGGTTGTTATCTAGGGTCACACCCAGATTCCTTGCAGTCTGAGTCGGGGAAACAACAGAGGGGCCGATGTTGATTGTTAGGTCAAGAGTGGGACAATCTTTTCCCGGAAGGAAAAGCAGTTCAGTGTCAAGGTTGAGCTTGAGGTGGTGAGCAGACATCCACTGAGAGATGTCAGCTAGACAAGCAGAGATGCGTGCGACGACCTGGGTCTCTGAGCGGGGAAAGGACAGAATTAATTGGGTGTCGTCAGCGTAGCAGTGGTATGAAAAACCATGCGGGCTAATGACTGATCCGAGCGAGTTTGTGTACAAGGAGAAGAGGAGGGGACCAAGGACAGAGCCCTGAGGGACCCCTGTAGTTAATTGACAAGGGTCGGACTCGGACCCTCTCCAAGTTACCCTGTAGGTGCGGTCTTTGAGGTATGAGGTGAGGAGGGAAAGTGCAGAGCCTGAAACTCCAAGTTCTTGGAGAGTGTGAAGGAGGATCTGATGGTTCACCGTGTCGTATGCAGCAGACAGGTCCAAAAGGATGATGACAGAGGAGAGGGAGGCTGCTTTAGCCGTGTGCAGTTCCTCAGAGACAGCGAGGAGAGGCAGTTTCTGTGGAGTGACCTGCCTTGAAACCAGACTGGTGCGGATCCAGAAGGTTGTTCTGATGGAGATAACAGGAGAGTTGTTTAAAGACAGCGCGTTCAAGTGTTTTAGACAGGAACGGGAGGAGAGAGACGGCCTGTAGTTTATAACATCAGACGGGTTGAGAGTGGGTTTCTTTAGGAGAGGGTTTACTCTCGCCTCCTTGAGACTGTTTGGAAAGTGACCAGAAGTTAGAGAAGTGTTGATGAAATGGGTGAGAAACGGTAGAATATCAGGAGCGATAGTCTGAAGGAGGTTTGAGGGGACAGGGTCCAGAGGACAGGTGGTAGGACGGGCAGAGGTAATGAGGGTAAGAACCTCACTTGGAGAGAGAGGGGAAAAGGAGGTCAGTGTGTGGGTGAACGGTGGGTCAGGTGACCCAGCGGTGAGTAAAGGAGGTCAGTGTGTGGGTGAACGGTGGGTCAGGTGACCCAGCGGTGAGTAAAGGAGGTCAGTGTGTGGGTGAACGGTGGGTCAGGTGACCCAGCGGTGAGTAAAGGAGGTCAGTGTGTGGGTGAACGGTGGGTCAGGTGACCCAGCGGTGAGTAAAGGAGGTCAGTGTGTGGGTGAACGGTGGGTCAGGTGACCCAGCGGTGAGTAAAGGAGGTCAGTGTGTGGGTGAACGGTGGGTCAGGTGACCCAGCGGTGAGTAAAGGAGGTCAGTGTGTGGGTGAACGGTGGGTCAGGTGACCCAGCGGTGAGTAAAGGAGGTCAGTGTGTGGGTGAACGGTGGGTCAGGTGACCCAGCGGTGAGTAAAGGAGGTCAGTGTGTGGGTGAACGGTGGGTCAGGTGACCCAGCGGTGAGTAAAGGAGGTCAGTGTGTGGGTGAACGGTGGGTCAGGTGACCCAGCGGTGAGTAAAGGAGGTCAGTGTGTGGGTGAACGGTGGGTCAGGTGACCCAGCGGTGAGTAAAGGAGGTCAGTGTGTGGGTGAACGGTGGGTCAGGTGACCCAGCGGTGAGTAAAGGAGGTCAGTGTGTGGGTGAACGGTGGGTCAGGTGACCCAGCGGTGAGTAAAGGTGAGTCAGAAAAAGAAGAGCGAATATCATCAACCTTTTTTTCAAAGTAGTTAACGAAGTCGCTTGGAAGAAGGGAGGAGGGGGAAGGGGCTTTGGGGGGTTCGAGGAGGGTGGAAAAGATGGAAAATAGTTTTTTGGGATTGGAATAGGAAGATTGGATCTTATCTTGAAAGAAAGTGCTTTTTGCCTGAGAGATCGAAGCAGAGAAAGAGGAGAGGAGAGCCTGATAGGTGAGGAGGTCGTCATGGTGTTTGGATTTCCACCGTTTCCGCTCTGCTGCCCTAAGGATGGTTCTATTAGCACGCAGTGCGTCATTTAGCCAGGGAGCAGGAGGGGACTGACGAGCCTGCCGAGATGTGAGAGGACAGAGAGAGTCCAGAGAGGATGAAAGAGTAGAGAGGAGAGTTTCTGCAGCAGAGTTTGGAGGCAGGAGTTGGAACGAGTCAGAGGAAGGGAGGGCTGAGAGCACCGATGAGGCAAAGGTAGAGGGGAGAGGGAACGAAGGTTACGGCGGACAGGTGCAGAGTTAGAAGAGATTAGTTTGTTATGTTTGGAAAGGTGTAGAGAGAATGAAATGAAAAAGTGATCGGATGTGTGAAGTGGGTTTACAGAGAGGTTAGAGGTAGTGCAGTTCCTTGAGAATATGAGATCAAGGACATTGCCAGCTTTATGAGTTGGTGGGGATGGAGACAGTGAGAAAGTGTCTTCCCTGTCTGGAGGTTGAAGTCTCCGAGAAGTACAGCGGGAGGGCCAGTTTCAGGGATGTGTGAGAGGAGATGATCTAATTCCTCCAAGAAGTCCCCCAAGGCGCCTGGTGGACGGTAGAGAACAACAATGGTTAATTGTATAGGATGGGTTACTGTGACGGCATGGAATTCAAAGGTGGAAGGAGTGAAGTCAGGTAGCTTGAAGAGGGAAAAGCTCCATTTGGGAGAGAGCAGGAGACCAGTACCACCTCCTCTGCCAGAGGGTCTGGGTGTATGGGAGAAGGAATATGCTGTGGAGAGAGCTGCTGGGGTGGATGTGTTGGATGGAGTAATCCAGGTCTCAGCGAGAGCAAGGAAGTCCAGAGACTGCAGGGAAGCGTAGCCAGAGATGAAGTCAGCCTTAGGAACAGCTGACTGGCAGTTCCACAGGCCACCTGTCACTAGATGTTGGATCTCAGTGGAGCATGTGGGATAGACGAGAGCAGGCCGGTTATAACGATTAGGAGAAACACGGGGCCAGTGATAATTGCGAGAAGACACATGAACAGGAATGGAGAAAATACACATTTTTTTAGCGAGAGTGGATAAAAACACCAGCGAAACCTAGCTCAATCAAAGTAGGATTTACCTCCTCTTTGCCTCCCTCGTGACTCCAACAGGACTCTATTGTCTTTGTCAGTCTTGGACTCACGCAGGACTCTATTGTCTTCGTCTGTCTGACGCTCGAGGAAAGTGCTACCTAAAATGGACACCTGATTGCTGAGTTGTCACAGCTGTGGGGCCACGCCCCTTTAATTAGTTAACTCTCTGCAGCTGACGGGCCTCAATAGGAAATCGAGACTGGCTCACTCCTGAGTTGTTAATGAAACTTTTTAGTGGCACAATAGTTTACAATTACATTAAACCCTAAGTTATAAAGTTATGAGTTTAACCCTTAATACAGTTACCCCTACTCAATAAAGCTCTTAGTATTCTACAGATGTTTAAATCAAAGTTAACCCTAGAGGCCAGTCAGTTCAGTTTGAACGTTTCTATCAAACTAATTGTCCCAAATTTCTGCCTGAAAATACTGCAGCGGTTTTGAGATTAAAATCAATCAGATCAACTACAGAGCATTTAAACGAGTACACACACACACACACACACACACACACACACACACACACACACACACACACACACACACACACACACACACACACACACACACACACACACAACACACACCACAGAACAGAAGGAGGCAGAACCTGTGCTAAAGTGTGAAGAACCCAGTGATCCACAGTGACGTGTTTACATAGAACCCAATGATCCACAGTGACGTGTTTACATAGAACCCAATGATCCACAGTGACGTGTTTACATAGAACCCAATGATCCACAGTGACGTGTTTACATAGAACCCAATGATCCACAGAGACGTGTTTACATAGAACCCAATGATCCACAGTGACGTGTTTACATAGAACCCAATGATCCACAGTGACGTGTTTACATAGAACCCAATGATCCACAGTGACGTGTTTACATAGAACCCAATGATCCACAGTGACGTGTTTACATAGAACCCAATGATCCACAGTGACGTGTTTACATAGAACCCAATGATCCACAGTGACGTGTTTACATAGAACCCAATGATCCACAGTGACGTGTTTAAACAGAACCAGAACCCATTGACCTTGTTCCCCAGGTTTGAGAGCGAGCAGCCCTTCAGGACTCTGGTCCAGGACGAGATCTTCTCTCTGCACAAAGTGATCGAGGAGGCGGGGCTCAGCAGGGCGGAGCTTCAGGAGCAGCTGGAGAGCATGAGGGAGGAGCTACAGCACCTGGAGCAGGACCACCAGCAGGTAGGAGAACCACAACCAGACCCAATTCAGAGCCACCAGAACCTGTTAACCAGAACCAGACCCAATTCAGAGCAACCAGAACCTGTTAACCAGAACCAGAACCAGACCAAATTCAGAGCAACCAGAACCTGTTAACCAGAACCAGAACCAGACCCAATTCAGAGCAACCAGAACCTGTTAACCAGAACCAGAACCAGACCAAATTCAGAGCAACCAGAACCTGTTAACCAGAACCAGAACCAGACACAATTCAGAGCAACCAGAACCTGTTAACCAGAACCAGAACCAGACCCAATTCAGAGCAACCAGAACCTGTTAACCAGAACCAGAACCAGACACAATTCAGAGCAACCAGAACCTGTTAACCAGAACCAGACCAAATTCAGAGCAACCAGAACCTGTTAACCAGAACCAGACCCTGTTTATAAAAGCGCCAGCATCTGTCAGAATAACCTCACATTATGATGAGTTATTATTATGGGATGTTCCTCTCAGTAATTATAAAACAGAGTAACAGAGTATTTTAAACACGAGTATCTGTGCTTCTACCTGAGTACAGGATGTGTGTACTTTAGCCCTCTCTGGTTGTTGGGATGTCTCTCACGAGGTCATGTGACCGCAGGACGTCCGCAGTCTCTACGCTCAGATGTCGGGCCGCGAGCTGGACGAGCCTGACGCTCCGATCAGAACCAGTCTGGACCGGATCCTGAGCCACATCCGGAGCCACTGGGAGGCGCTGACGGAGAGGAACCGGGCCGAGACCGACTGCTACCTGGACGGCAAGGTGAGGCCGGCCAATCAGGGACGAGAGAGGGATACAAGGGAGTCTTTTAGTTCATAGGTTTTATTTCATTTATAGTTTTATACATCTTTTCATTATTACTTTACTTTATTTTTTTACATTTCTTTATTATTTTATAGCTTTTATGAATTTTGTCTTCCTTTATTTTACCGAGAGGAATTAGTATTTATTGTATTTTACGATCATCCCTTTCACCTCCTCGTGCCTCTTCTGATGTGTTATTGTGAAGCACTCTGTCAGGACAGTGCTTCACAAACAAAGCTTCCTTATATTATAATAATACAGTGTGTCTCAGCTGTACCTGTCCCAAACATGAGCTCATGTCTCCCTCTGCTGTGTGTGTGTGTGTGTGGTGTGTGTGTGTGTGTGTGTGTGTGTGTGTGTGTGTGCAGGAGGCGCAGTGTGTGAGTTTGAGTCCTGAGGAGCAGCAGGTGGAGGCTCTGAAGGCCGAGTGCAGCGACACCTGCTGTCGGATCCAGAACCTGCAGGCAGAGAGCGAGTCCATCAGAGCAATGGTGAGACACACACACACACACACACACACACACACACACACAATTTTATTTTATTTCTATGTTTGTATTTTATTATATATGTTGCATTGTTGGAGGTGAGTCGGGTCTTAAGATTTTAATTGGCATTTCTACACTGTAGCTTCTGTGCATATGACAATAAAACCTTTGAATCTTTTGAATTGGAATTCTCTCTCTCTCTCTCTCTCTCTCTCTCTCTCTCTCTCTCTCTCTCTCTCTCTCTCTTCTCGTAGAGGCGGGGTCTGCAGAGCTCCCTGTCAGACGCTCAGCACTGGCAGCAGGTGGAGCAGCAGAACCGGGCCTCAGTGGTTCTGCAGCTGCAAGCGGAGCTGAGCGAGCTGCAGGAGGAGATCCAGCAGCAGAGACGCCTCTACGACACGCTGCTCAGCAACAAGCAGCGCCTGGAGAGGGATGTGGGCGTGTACCACGGGGTGCTGGACGGGGAGGAGAGCCGCTTCACACCGTGAGACACCTTTCAGGGTCTAACCATGAGTCAGCAGAAACATTACAGTCTAACCATGAGTCAGCAGAAACATTACAGTCTAACCATGAGTCAGCAGAAACATTGGTCTAACCATGAGTCAGCAGAAACATTATAATCTAACCATGAGTCAGCAGAACCATGAGTTAGCAGAAACATTACAGTCTAACCATGAGTCAGCTGAAACATTACAGTCTAACCATGAGTCAGCTGAAACATTACAGTCTAACCATGAGTCAGCTGAAACATTACAGTCTAACCATGAGTCAGCAGAAACATTAGAGTCTAACCATGAGTCAGCAGTCTAACCATGAGTCAGCTGAAACATTATAGTCTAACCATGAGTCAGCAGAAACATTAGTCTAACCATGAGTCAGCAGTCTAACCATGAGTCAGCTGAAACATTATAGTCTAACCATGAGTCAGCAGAAACATTAGAGTCTAACCATGAGTCAGCAGAAACATTAGAGTCTAACCATGAGTCAGCAGTCTAACCATGAGTCAGCTGAAACATTATAGTCTAACCATGAGTCAGCAGAAACATTAGAGTCTAACCATGAGTCAGCTGAAACATTAGAGTCTAAACATGAGTCAGCAGTCTAACCATGAGTCAGCAGAAACATTAGAGTCTAACCATGAGTCAGCAGTCTAACCATGAGTCAGCTGAAACATTACAGTCTAACCATGAGTCAGCAGAAACATTAGTCTAACCATGAGTCAGCAGTCTAACCATGAGTCAGCTGAAACATTACAGTCTCACCATGAGTCAGCTGAAACATTAGTCTCACCATGAGTCAGCAGAAACATTACAGTCTAACCATGAGAGTCTAACCATGAGTCAGCAGAAACATTACAGTCTAACCATGAAATAATAAAAACTGAATTATGATCCTCTGCAGGGTTTCAGGTCTGCACTCAGTGCCCGAGGGAGACTCCAGGACTGACTCTGCAGGACCCTGATCCTGGAGGACCTCCAGGACCCTGATCCCGGAGGACCTCCAGGACCCTGATCCCAGAGGACCTCCAGGACCCTGATCCCTGAGGACCTCCAGGACCCTGATCCCAGTGGACCTCCAGGACCCTGATCCCTGAGGGCCTCCAGGACCCTGATCCCAGAGGACCTCCAGGACCCTGATTCCAGAGGACCTCCAGGAACCAGAGGACCTCCAGGACCCTGATCCCTGAGGACCTCCAGGACCCTGATCCCAGAGGACCTCCAGGAACCAGAGGACCTCCAGGACCCTGATCCCGGAGGACCTCCAGGACCCTGATCCCAGAGGACCTCCAGGACCCTGATCCCTGAGGACCTCCAGGACCCTGATCCCAGAGGACCTCCAGGAACCAGAGGACCTCCAGGACCCTGATCCCTGAGGACCTCCAGGACCCTGATCCCTGAGGACCTCCAGGACCCTGATCCCAGAGGACCTCCAGGAACCAGAGGACCTCCAGGACCCTGATCCCTGAGGACCTCCAGGACCCTGATCCCAGAGGACCTCCAGGAACCAGAGGACCTCCAGGACCCTGATCACGTTTAACAGGCTCCCAGGGCAACACTGGAACATTTCAAAGTAATAAATATAACTGAGTACAGATATATTAATAAATATATATGAATAATGAAAGTGAGACCGGGTGAGGTGTTCAGGGGTTCCTTGTTCCTATATTAAATATTGATTTATTATATACACACCTTTCACTGAGTTACCTGGGAGACAAGGACACCTGAACGCACCGTTAAACCCAAAGGATTGTGGGAAACTGAGTTGCCCTTTGACCTGTTCAGTGATTCTGAATCAATCTGATATTATATATACAGTCAAATATAACATTTATACACAGTGATTGTATGAGGTGTAATTATTGTTATTGATGGTTTCTGATGAATAAACCGCTGCTACTGGATATTAAAGAAACTTTAAAGATATTTGTATGAATTGTTTTTGTTTGATCTGCATCTCAACACTAAAATAACACGTTGTGAATAATTGACACCGTGTGCGTCTCACCCTGGAGTCTGGATCTGAAACCTATATGAGATATTATAATAATAACATTTGTTCCGGCTGGTCACTCAGAGTAAAGCAGGTGGGATGGAGGAGTCAGGAGTCTGAGGAGAACACGATGATGTGATGGGAGGGAGGAGTCAGGAGTCTGAGGAGAACACGATGATGTGATGGGAGGGAGGAGTCAGGAGTCTGAGGAGAACACGAGGATGTGATGGGAGGGAGGAGTCAGGAGTCTGAGGAGAACACGATGATGTGATGTGAGGGAGGAGTCAGGGATCTGAGGAGAACACGAGGATGTGATGGGAGGGAGGAGTCAGGGATCTGAGGAGAACACGATGATGCGATGGGAGGGAGGGAGGAGTCAGGGATCTGAGGAGAACACGATGATGTGATGGGAGGGAGGAGGAGTCAGGATCTGAGGAGAACACGATGATGTGATGGGATGGAGGAGTCAGGGATCTGAGGAGAACACGAGGATGTGATGGGAGGGAGGAGTCAGGAGTCTGAGGAGAACACGATGATGTGATGGGAGGGAGGAGTCAGGAGTCTGAGGAGAACACGATGATGTGATGTGAGGGAGGAGTCAGGAGTCTGAGGAGAACACGATGATGTGATGGGAGGGAGGAGTCAGGGATCTGAGGAGAACACGAGGATGGATGGGAGGGAGGAGTCAGGAGTCTGAGGAAACACGAGGATGTGATGGAGGGAGGAGTCAGGAGTCTGAGGAGAACACGATGATGTGATGGGAGGGAGGGAGGAGTCAGGGATCTGAGGAGAACACGATGATGTGATGTAAGGGAGGGAGGAGTCAGGGATCTGAGGAGAACACGATGATGTGATGGGAGGGAGGGAGGAGTCAGGAGTCTGAGGAGAACACGATGATGTGATGGGAGGGAGGGAGGAGTCAGGGATCTGAGGAGAACACGATGATGTGATGGGAGGGAGGGAGGAGTCAGGGATCTGAGGAGAACACGATGATGTGATGGGAGGGAGGGAGGAGTCAGGGATCTGAGGAGAACACGATGATGTGATGGGAGGGAGGAGTCAGGGATCTGAGGAGAACACGATGATGTGATGGGAGGGAGGGAGGAGTCAGGGATCTGAGGAGAACACGATGATGTGATGGGAGGAGGGAGGAGTCAGGGATCTGAGGAGAACACGATGATGTGATGGGAGGGAGGAGTCAGGGATCTGAGGAGAACACGATGATGTGATGGGAGGGAGGAGTCAGGGATCTGAGGAGAACACGATGATGTGATGGAGGGAGGGAGGAGTCAGGGATCTGAGGAGAACACGATGATGTGAGGGAGGGAGGGAGGAGTCAGGGATCTGAGGAGAACACGATGATGTGATGGGAGGGAGGGAGGAGTCAGGGATCTGAGGAGAACACGATGATGTGATGGGAGGGAGGGAGGAGTCAGGGATCTGAGGAGAACACGATGATGTGATGGGAGGGAGGGAGGAGTCAGGGATCTGAGGAGAACACGATGATGCAAAACAGATCAACTTTCATTAAATACGCTCTTTATTAACACAATTACTCGTGATGACGTTTCGTCTCATTTCAACTCGTTAGCCACCTAAATCACCGGTGGGGTATTGACTGACGTAGGAGAACACGTTGAAGTCTCTGCAGCTCGTGGGAACCACAGACCTGATTTCAGACTAACAACCAAAAACACATCCAGAAACCATTGACCTCCAGACCAGGGGACAGGAAGTGAGTTGGTGTTAGCATGTTAGCATGAGTTTCTCCTTGTTCACAATAAAAGCAGCAGTCAGATGAGTTGGGGGGGGGTTTATGACATCACTCTGGCCTCTGAATCACTGGGGGGGGGACATGTTGTCTTTATACAGCGACCTGTGATTTGGGGTTCAGTGTTTTATTTAGAAGTTGTTCCAGTCTGCAGACGTGTGTCCGTCTACTTCCTGTTCATGCAGCTGCACTTCCTGTCAGCTGATCAGTGACCTGGGATCAGAGCTTCCTGTTCCAGTCTTGGGACAGGAATTGACCTCCAGTCATAATCAAGTATAAATCAACATTGACATTAATCGGTCCCATGCTAGCGTTAGCCTCCGTGTCTAGCCGGACAGTCTTTACCCATAATGCCGCGGGCCGGCGTCAGTGTGCAGGTCTGCGCCGGCCGTTGTACCGATGGATCTGATTGGGCTGCCCTCAGGGGGCGGGGCTAGGCGGGCTGCAGCGGCACGCAGCCCACCCCCACCCCCCCCTCGTGAGATACCATGGGGGCCATGAAGCTCCAGCAGGGGGGGTCGGGGGTGTAGACCTCCACAGAGCCCAGGTTGGACTGCCCGTCGTACCCCCCCACAGCGAAGAGGCGCCCGGCGGAGGCCACCAGAGAGACTCTGCTGCGCCGCGTGTTCATGGCCACCAGGGGGCGCCACTGCCCCCCACGAGAGTCGAACACCTCTGCCCCGCTCAGGAAGCCCGAGCCGTCGTACCCCCCCGCCACGAACATCATGCTGCCGAGCGCCGCCGCGCCGTGACGGCAGCGCTTATTCAACATGGCCGCCGCCGGGTGCCAGCGGTCCGTGTGGTGGTTGTAATACTCCACCTGCACACATGTTATTACACATGTTATTATCCACCTGCACACATGTTATTACACATGTTATTATCCACCTGCATACATGTTATTACACGCGTTATTACACATGTTATTACACATGTTATTATCCACCTGCACACATGTTATTACACGTGTTATTACACATGTTATTATCCACCTACACACATGTTATTACACATGTTATAATCCACCTGCACACATGTTATTACACGTGTTATTACACATGTTATTATCCACCTGCACACATGTTATTACACATGTTATTATCCACCTGCACACATGTTATTACACGCGTTATTACACATGTTATTACACATGTTATTATCCACCTGCACACATGTTATTACACGTGTTATTACACATGTTATTACACATGTTATTATCCACCTGCACACATGTTATTACACGTGTTATTACACATGTTATTATCCACCTGCACACATGTTATTACACGTGTTATTACACATGTTATTATCCACCTGCACACATGTTATTACACGCGTTATTACACATGTTATTATCCACCTGCACACATGTTATTACAGCGTTATTACACATGTTTTACACATGTTATTACCACCTGTACACATGTTATTACACATGTTATTATCCTCCTGCACACATGTTATTACACATGTTATTATCCACCTGCACACATGTTATTACAGGCGTCATTACACATGTTATTACACATGTTATCCACCTGCACACATGTTATTACACATGTTATTATCCACCTGCACACATGTTATTACAGGCGTCATTACACATGTTATTACACATGTTATTATCCACCTGCACACATGTTATTACACATGTTATTATCCTCCTGCACACATGTTATTACACATGTTATTATCCTCCTGCACACATGTTATTACACGTGTTATTACACATGTTATTATCCTCCTGCACACATGTTATTACACGTGTTATTACACGTTATTATCCACCTGCACACATGTTATTACACGCGTTATTACACATGTTATTACACATGTTATTATCCACCTGCACACATGTTATTACAGGCGTCATTACACATGTTATTACACATGTTATTATCCTCCTACACACATGTTATTACACATGTTATTATCCTCCTGCACACATGTTATTACACATGTTATTATCCTCCTGCACACATGTTATTACACATGTTATTATCCTCCTGCACACATGTTATTACACGTGTTATTACACATGTTATTATCCACCTGCACACATGTTATTACACGCGTTATTACACATGTTATTACACATGTTATTATCCACCTGCACACATGTTATTACACGTGTTATTACACATGTTATTATCCACCTGCACACATGTTATTACACGCGTTATAACACATGTTATTACACATGTTATTATCCACCTGTACACATGTTATTACACATGTTATTACACATGTTATTATCCTCCTGCACACATGTTATTACACATGTTATTATCCTCCTACACACATGTTATTACAGGCGTTATTACAGGCGTTATTACACATGTTATTATCCTCCTACACATGTTATTACACATGTTATTATCCTCCAGCACACATGTTATTACACGTGTTATTACACATGTTATTATCCTCCTGCACACATGTTATTACACGCGTTATTACACATGTTATTACACATGTTATTATCCTCCTACACACGTTATTACACATGTTATTATCCTCCAGCACACATGTTATTACACATGTTATTATCCACCTGCACACATGTTATTACACATGTTATTACACGTGTTATTACACGCGTTATTACACGCGTTATTAAACAAGTTATTATCCATCTGCACACATGTTATTACACATGTTATTATCCACCTGCACACATGTTATTACACGTGTTATTACATGTTATTATCCTCCTGCACACATGTTATTACACATGTTATGTGTGTGGTGTGTGTGTGTGTGTGATAAAAGGAGAGACTGACCGTGTTGAAGATCTGCAGACCGTCATGGCCGCCGGACACGAAGATGCGTCCGTCGAACACCGTGACGCCGGCAGCGCTGCGACTCGCACTCATCTCCGCAACCAGCGTCCATCTGTACACACATTTATTATTATTATGACACTACATATATTATATAATGTATAGTATCGGCCACCAGCACCACCTGTTAGATAGTATATATATATATATATGTATATATATATATACTATCTAACAGTACAAGCAAATATAAATATTACAAATAATATTTTACAGCATGTATATTTTACAATAATAATTAAATGTATATAGATCAGAAACATTATAAAGTATGAAGTGAATTTATATATATAATATATATTGAACGTATGAAACGTATTTATGCTGACTCACCGGTCGGTCTCCGGGCTGTAGCGCTCCACTGAGTTCAGAGACGACTTCCCGTCATAGCCGCCGCAAACGTAGATCATCCCATCAACCACCACGGTCCCCATAGCGCTGAGGAACACACACTGATCAGGACTCATAATGCTGACTCATCTCAGGGGTTAGGACTCATAACGCTGACTCATGTCAGGGGTTAGGACTCATAACGCTGACTCATGTCAGGGGTTAGGACTCATAATGCTGACTCATCTCAGGGGTTAGGACTCATAATGCTGACTCATGTCAGGGGTTAGGACTCATAATGCTGACTCATGTCAGGACTCATAATGCTGACTCATGTTTCGCATACCAACCTGCGCTGGCTGTTCATGCTCGACACGCGTGTCCAGCTGTCCGTCTCTGGATTGTAAACCTCCACTGTGCTGAGCCGTGATTGGCCGTCGTATCCACCAATGGCGTACAGCAGCCCGTTAACGACGGCCACGCCCACTCTGCTGCGAGACGTCTTCATTGGCTGACATCGCTCCCAGAAGTTCCCGATTGGATCAAACACCTCAACCACGTTTAAGGAGTCACCTGCAGAGAGAAAGCTGTCAGCTGAGGACCAATCAGAGACCGGTAGTGACATCACACCACCTGTCAGCTGAGGACCAATCAGAGACCGGCAGTGACATCACACCACCTGTCAGCTGAAGACCAATCAGAGACCGGCATTGACACCACCCCAACTGTCAGCTGAGGACCAATCAGAGACCGGCAGTGACGGACAGGTACCTGAGGAGTTGAGCCCGCCCACAGCGTAGATGAGGCCTGTGATGGAGGTGCAGCTCCTGGCTCGGGTCTTGAAGGCCGGCAGGCGAGGCCGACGCTCCGGCATCAGGTGGAAATCTTTGGCTTCATCCACCAGATCCCTGACAGGAAACACAATCAGGACCTTCCTCTTTCATATGCAGTCAGTCAGCTTCAAAGGTCTCCTATTACACTCTTTTTAGGGATATATATTAGAGGTCTCAGATATAGAAACATGTCTCTGAAGTGTCCTGCTCCAAACCCCAAACAGATCATTGTAGCCTCGTCCCCCTCTCTTCCAGCTGTTACTAAAGACATGTCTCTGAAGTGTCCTGCTCCAAACCCCAAACAGATCATTGTAGCCTCGTCCCCCTCTCTTTCAGCTGTTACTAAAGACATGTCTCTGAAGTGTCCTGCTCCAAACCCCAAACAGATCATTGTAGCCTCGTCCCCCCCTCTCTTCCAGCTGTTACTAAAGACATGTCTCTGAAGTGTCCTGCTCCAAACCCCAAACAGATCATTGTAGCCTCGTCCCCCTCTCTTCCAGCTGCTACTAAAGACATGTCTCTGAAGTGTCCTGCTCCAAACCCCAAACAGATCATTGTAGCCTCGTCCCCCCCTCTCTTCCAGCTGTTACTAAAGAGATGATTCTGAGTCTT
>JASDAP010000148.1:149372-152409 GCA_031216635.1 Dissostichus eleginoides | reverse complement strand
ATGAGTCAGCATTATGAGTCAGCATTATGATTCCTAAGAGGGAATGAGTCAGCATTATGAGTCAGCATTATCAGTCAGCATGATGAGTCAGCGTTATGAGTCAGCATTGAGTCAGCATTATGAGTCCTAAGAGGGAATGAGTCAGCATTATCAGTCAGCATTATGAGTCAACGTTATGAGTCCTGATAGGGAATGAGACAGCATTATGAGTCCTAAGAGGGAATGAGTCAGCATTATGAGTCAGCATTATCAGTCCTGAAAGGGAATGAGACAGCATTATGAGTCAGCATTATCAGTCAGCGTTATGAGTCAGCATTATGAGTCCTGAAAGGGAATGAGTCAGCATTATGAGTCCTAAGAGGGAATGAGACAGCATTATGAGTCCTTATAGGGAATGAGTCAGCGTTATGTCTCTACAGGTCCTTCTGCTCAGCATTATGAGTCCTGAAAGGGAATGAGTCAGCGTTATGAGTCCTGATAGGGAATGAGTCAGCATTATGAGTCCTGAGAGCGAATGAGAGAGCATTATGAGTCCTGAGAGGGAATGAGTCAGCGTTATGTGTCTCTACAGGTCCTTCCTGCTTAGCATGAGTCCTGATAGGGAATGAGTCAGCACTATGAATCGTTATAGTGAATGACTCAGCATTATGAGTCCTGAAAGGGAATGAGTCAGCACTATGAGTCCTGATAGTGAATGAGTCAGCATTATGAGTCCTGAGAGGGAATGAGTCAGCGTTATTTGTCTCTACAGGTCCTTCCTGCTCAGCATTATGAGTCCTGATAGGGAATGAGACAGCATTATGAGTCCTGAGAGGGAATGAGACAGCATTATGAGTCCTGAGAGGGAATGAGACAGCATTATGAGTCCTGATAGGGAATGAGTCAGCATTATGAGTCCTGATAGGGAATGAGTCAGCATTATGAGTCCTGATAGGGAATGACAGCATTATGAGTCCTGATAGGGAATGAGACAGCATTATGAGTCCTGATAGGGAATGAGACAGCATTATGAGTCCTGATAGGGAATGAGACAGCATTATGAGTCCTGATAGGGAATGAGTCAGCATTATGAGTCCTGATAGGGAATGAGACAGCATTATGAGTCCTTAGAGGGAATGAGTCAGCATTATGAGTCCTGATAGGGAATGAGACAGCATTATGAGTCCTGAGAGGGAATGAGACAGCATTATGAGTCCTGATAGGGAATGAGACAGCATTATGAGTCCTGATAGGGAATGAGTCAGCATTATGAGTCCTGATAGGGAATGAGACAGCATTATGAGTCCTGATAGGGAATGAGTCAGCATTATGAGTCCTGAGAGGGAATGAGTCAGCCTGATGTGTCTCTACAGGTCCTTCCTGCTCAGCATGCTCCCCACGGTGCTCATCATCGGCTTCCTGCTGTTCATGCTGCGTCGGGGCCCCGCGGGGGGGGGGGCCCTGGGCGGGGGATGGGGGGGCTGTTCAGCGTCAGCGAGACGACAGCCAAGATCCTGAAGGACGAAATCGACGTGAAGTTCAAAGACGTGGCGGGCTGCGAGGAGGCGAAGCTGGAGATCATGGAGTTCGTCAACTTCCTGAAGAACCCCAAGCAGTACGAGGACCTGGGGGCCAAGATCCCCAAGGTGAGATATATTATAATTATTAGTATTTATTATTTTACTTTATTCGCCTGAAGCTTGGCCTCTCTCAAAATGCTGACTATCTTCAGAAAATCTAAATCTGGCTCATATGTTCTGGTTCTCTCTATCTGAGATCTCTCATGATGCTAATGCTAACAGGAAGAACTGAGACATCAGAGTTTGAACCGGAAAGGGGGAAAGGGGGCGGGGCTTCAGTAGGTAATGATTGACAGCTGTGTTCTGTGTGCAGGGGGCGATCCTCACCGGCCCCCCAGGCACGGGGAAGACTCTCCTCGCTAAAGCTACAGCGGGGGAGGCAGACGTTCCCTTCATCACTGTCAACGGGTCAGAGTTCCTGGAGATGTTCGTGGGGGTCGGACCCGCCAGGGTGAGACACACAGACAGACAGACAGACAGACAGACAGACAGACAGACAGTCATACACACTGACAGTTACACACACACACACACACACACACACACACACACACACACACACACACATTCACTCACACTGGGCCCAGCCAGGGTGAGACACACACACACTTAAACACACACACAGTCACACACACTTAAACACTGAGTGTGTGTGTGCAGGTGCGGGACCTGTTCGTGATGGCCAGGAAGAACGCGCCCTGCATCCTCTTCATCGACGAGATCGACGCCGTCGGGCGGAAACGAGGAAGAGGAAGCTTTGGAGGACAGAGTGAGCAGGAAAACACTCTCAACCAGCTGCTGGTGGAGATGGATGGTGAGACGCCCTGATGCATCATGGGAAACACCTGGGGGAGGTCTCACTCCTCTCTGTATCACTCCTCTCAGGAGGTCTCACTCCTCTAATGAGGTCTCACTCCTCTCAGGAGGTCTCACTCCTCTCTGTATCTCTGGAGGTCTCACTCCTCTCTGGAGGTCTCACTCCTCTCTGGAGGTCTCACTCCTCTCTGGATGTCTCACTCCTCTCTGTATCTCAGGAGGTCTCACTCCTCTTTGTATCACTCCTCTCAGGAGGTCTCACTCCTCTCTGTATCTCTGGAGGTCTCACTCCTCTCTGGAGGTCACACTCCTCTCTGTATCTCAGGAGGTCTCACTCCTCTCTGTATCACTCCTCTCTGTATCACTCCTCTCAGGAGGTCTCACTCCTCTAATGAGGTCTCACTCCTCTCAGGAGGTCTCACTCCTCTCTGTCTAACTCCTTTCTGTCTCACTCCTCTCTGTCTCTCACTCCTCTCTGTATCTCTGGAGGTCTCACTCTCTATCTCTGGAGGTCTCACTCCTCTCTAGAAGTCTCACTCCTCTCTGTATCTCAGGAGGTCTCACTCCTCTCTGGAGGTCTCACTCCTCTCTGTATCTCACTCCTCTCTGTATCTCGCTCCTCTCACTCCTCTATATATCACTCCTCTCTGTATCTCAGGTCT
>JASDAP010000148.1:136872-139372 GCA_031216635.1 Dissostichus eleginoides | reverse complement strand
AGAGAGTCTCTTTACACAGAGGGGACACGTGTTGATGTAGAAGAGACACGTGTCCTCTGTGTAAAGAGAGAGTCTCCACAGAGGGGACACGTGTGATGTAGAAGAGACAAGTGTCCTCTCTGTGTAAAGAGAGTCTCCACAGAGGGGACACGTGTTGATGTAGAAGAGACACGTGTCCTCTCTGTGTAAAGAGAGTCTCCACAGAGGGGACACGTGTTGATCTAGAAGAGACACGTGTCCCCTCTGTGTAAGAGAAGTCTCTTTACACAGAGGGGACACGTGTTGATGTAGAAGACACGTGTCCTCTCTGTGTAAAGAGAGATCTCCACAGAGGGGACACGTGTTGATGTAGAAGACACGTGTCCTCTCTGTGTAAAGAGAGATCTCCACAGAGGGGACACGTGTTGATGTAGAAGAGACACGTGTCCTCTGTGTAAAGAGAGAGTCTCCACAGAGGGGACACGTGTTGATGTAGAAGAGACACGTGTCCTCTCTGTGTAAAGAGAGAGTCTCCACAGAGGGGACACGTGTTGATGTAGAAGAGACACGTGTCCCCTCTGTGTGAAGAGAGAGTCTCTTTACACAGAGGGGACACGTGTCTCTTCTAGATCAACACGTGTCCCCTCTGTGTAAAGAGAGAGTCTCCACAGAGGGGACACGTGTTGATGTAGAAGAGACACGTGTCCTCTCTGTGTAAAGAGAGTCTCCACAGAGGGGACACGTGTTGATGTAGAAGAGACACGTGTCCTCTCTGTGTAAAGAGAGAGTCTCCACAGAGGGGACACGTGTTGATGTAGAAGAGACACGTGTCCCCTCTGTGTGAAGTAATGTACCTGTGTTCACAGTTGTAGCTATAGTGTTATAGCAGAAAAGTTGAATCCAGCGTATTTTCTATATTCATGTAAAGATCCCATAAATGAATGTGCCTCTAACCTGTTTAGATGAAGTGTGTGTGAGCACAATAGGCACATGAAAATAAGCGTCCTTCAAGTCGACGGACGTGAACCATTCCCCCCTGGCAACGGTACGAAGAACGTCTGCTGTGCTCAGCATATGGAAATGTAAAATCTTTAGGAACTTGTTGAGTCCCCTCAGATCGAGGATTGGGCGAAGTCCACCGCCTTTCTTCCTTACCAGGAAGTAGGTTGAGTAGAAGCCCCCGGGCTGTGAGATGGGGTCCACAGGCTCGATTGCACCCTTGGCAAGGAGGACTGACAGCTCCTGGTTTAGGGCGATCTCTTTTGCCGGGTCGCTTATGGTGGTCATTTTGACCCGGCTGAAGGCTGGGGGCCGGCGTCGGAACTGAAGCTTGTACCCTTGGGTTAAGGTGGAAACCACCCAGGGGTCTGAAGCTTGAGCTACCCAGTAGTTGAGCTGCTGCTGGGAGAAATAACCGACCGCCGGCCCCAGACCCTCAGTACCTTGCCCCCCGGCCTCTGGAGGCTCTGGGGGGGCGACGGTTAGGCACCGGATACCGAGGCTGCCTTGGGGGCGAGTTAACAGGACCGTAGCGGGCCGGCCCCCTCGTGGGACGCTGAGGCCCATGGCGGGCACCGGGGTGAGCCGGTGGATGGGAGCGGCCTCGGGAGGCAGACGCAGGACCTCTAGGCCTACCGGGGGGGGGCATGTCTCTGCGAAGAGCTGAGAACTGTTGCCTGGTCTGACTAGCTTGGACAGTCCGTTCGAGCACCTGTACGGCAGCTGAACCGAACAGCTCCCCCGGCTCCACTGGGACAGCACGGAGAGTCCTCCTACATGCCTCTGATAAGGGTGACTGTGCCAGCCAAACCTGGCGACGAGTTTGGACGAGAGTGGACATCAGGCGCCCAAGCTCCCTAGACATCAGAGCAAACGCCTGTAATGAGGCGTCACTGAGGCTGGTAGAGGAAGCGCTGAGAGCATCCTGCTGCAGGGAAGCTGAGAGGGCGAGCATGAGGTGAGAGAGGGAATTGCCTATACGGCCCATGCGCGCCGCTGCATCGTAAGCCTTAGTGAGCAGGTCATCAGTGACCCGACATTGGGGTCGAGGGCACCTGGCCTCCGACCTCAGAGCTTCGTCAGGGGAAACTATGAGGGAAGCAATGGTAGGCTCAACAGCCGGCATGTGGTCAAGGCCGACTCTTGCCGCATCCTGCATGGCTGCCAGGGCTCGGCCATCGGACGTAAGACGGGAAAGAGCCTTAGTGTCCCTCCAGCATGCATGTAACTCCCTCAGATACTCACAAGAGGGAGGAACGGAAAAGGTGGCGGGTGCCAGAGTGCGCCTGAAGAACGCACTGGCAGGCGCTGTTTCGGGCTGCTGTACATCCAGCTGCTGGCGAGCCAGTGCCATGCGAATGACGGTACCCATGGAGCTGTCATCTGCCCCCTCCGAGGATCCATGAGCTGAGGTACAGGAGCCAGGCCCAGAAGCATGGGATGGGCCCTCCCCGTCATACTCATTAAATTGAGTGGCTGAAGCTGCCATCGAGAACACATCGTCATCTGGAACCAGCTCAGC
>JASDAP010000148.1:128320-135872 GCA_031216635.1 Dissostichus eleginoides | reverse complement strand
CTCTCTCGACCCCCCTTTATCTCTCTCTCTCTCCCTCTCTCTCTCCCCTCTCCCTCTCTCTCTCTCCCCCCCTCTCTCTCTCTCTCTCTCTGTGTGTGTCTCTCTCTCTCTCCTCTCCCTCTCTCTCTACCCCCTTTATCTCCCCTCTCTCCTCTCTCTCTCTGTGTGTGTCTCTCTCTCTCTCTCTCTCCCCCTCTCTCCTCTCTCTCTATCCCCCTTTATCTCTCTCCCTCTCTCTCTCCCTCTCTCTCTACCCCCCTTTATCTCTCTCTCTCTCCCTCTCTCTCTCCCTCTCTCCCTCTCTCTCTCTCTCCCCCCCCTCTCTCTCCTCTCTCTCTCTGTGTGTGTCTCTCTCTCTCTCTCCCTCTCTCTCTACCCCCCTTTATCTCCCTCTCTCTCCTCTCTCTCTCTGTGTGTGTCTCTCTCCCCCTCTCTCCTCTCTCTCTACCCCCCTTATCTCCCTCTCTCTCCCTCTCTCTCCTCTCTCCCTCTCTCCCTCTCCCTCTCTCCCTCTCCCTCTCTAGTGGTGGTAGCAGAGGTCTCTCTCCCCTCTCTAGGTGTGGGGTATGAACTCGGCCGGGCGGTCCACATGAAGAAGAGAGTCCTCTGTCTGTTCAGACCGTCGTCAGGGAGACGTGAGGCACTTCCTGTTTACCATTAAACAATTATAATTGATAATTTGATTGATCATTAAAGTATTCTCATCAACATGTAGTTAAAGACAGTAAAAGTATTCATTGATTGGTCCGTTTCAGAATAATATATCTGATATGTTTTATAATGATTGACCATAGAGCGGTGCAGTGACGCGTCCTAAAACCAGGAAGTAAACTCCTTCCTGTCCCCTGGTCTCAGAGCCAATGGGATCTCTCCACTTCCTGTCCCCTGGTCTCAGAGCCAACGGGATCTCTCCACTTCCTGTCCCCTGGTCTCAGAGCCAATGGGATCTCTCCACTTCCTGTCCCCTGGTCTCAGAGCCAACGGGATCTCTCCACTTCCTGTCCCTGGTCTCAGAGCAACGGGATCTCTCCACTTCCTGTCCCCTGGTCTCAGAGCCAACGGGATCTCTCCACTTCCTGTCCCTGGTCTCAGAGCCAATGGGATCTCTCCACTTCCTGTCCCCTGGTCTCAGAGCCAATGGGATCTCTCCACTTCCTGTCCCCTGGTCTCAGAGCCAATGGGATCTCTCCACTTCCTGTCCCCTGGTCTCAGAGCCAATGGGATCTCTCCACTTCCTGTCCCCTGGTCTCAGAGCCAACGGGATCTCTCCACTTCCTGTCCCCTGGTCTCAGAGCCAACGGGATCTCTCCACTTCCTGTCCCCTGGTCTCAGAGCCAATGGGATCTCTCCACTTCCTTTCCCCTGGTCTCAGAGCCAATGGGATCCTCTCCACTTCCTGTCCCCTGGTCTCAGAGCCAACGGGATCTCTCCACTTCCTGTCCCTGGTCTCAGAGCCAATGGGATCTCTCCATTCCTGTCCCCTGGTCTCAGAGCCAACGGGATCTCTCCACTTCCTGTCCCTGGTCTCAGAGCCAACGGGATCTCTCCACTTCCTGTCCCCTGGTCTCAGAGCCAATGGGATCTCCACTTCCTGTCCCCTGGTCTCAGAGCCAATGGGATCTCTCCACTTCCTGTCCCCTGGTCTCAGAGCCAATGGGATCTCTCCACTTCCTGTCCCCTGGTCTCAGAGCCAACGGGAATCTCCACTTCCTGTCCCCTGGTCTCAGAGCCAATGGGATCTTCCACTTCCTGTCCCTGGTCTCAGAGCCAATGGGATCTCTCCACTTCCTGTCCCCTGGTCTCAGAGCCAACGGGATCTCTCCACTTCCTGTCCCCTGGTCTCAGAGCCAACGGGATCTCTCCACTTCCTGTCCCCTGGTCTCAGAGCCAATGGGATCTCTCCACTTCCTTTCCCCTGGTCTCAGAGCCAATGGGATCTCTCCACTTCCTGTCCCCTGGTCTCAGAGCCAACGGGATCTCTCCACTTCCTGTCCCCTGGTCTCAGAGCCAATGGGATCTCTCCACTTCCTGTCCCCTGGTCTCAGAGCCAACGGGATCTCTCCACTTCCTGTCCCCTGGTCTCAGAGCCAATGGGAACTCTCCATAGGGTTTAGGGAAACAGCTGTAAATCAGGTCTGTGGTTGAGACACATTGAAGAGACGGATCACGTTTTGTTCAGGATCATCTCCACGTGTCCACCCTACTTTTATAATGTTGGAATCATAAATCTAATGGCCAGAAGCAACATGCTAACGTGATGCTATAAAGGAGCTACAGCCGAGTCCAGCAGCACGACTTCAACGTCACGCCAACTTCAGATCCATATTCAAACACACAGATTCTAAATGGAACGAGTTGAAGCGTTTGTTGGAACACTTTGCAGGAGGCAGGGACTTGCTCTCAAGCAGAACAGGGCAAACTAACTTAGAGGAGTGTTCACGTGTTCGGCGTAATGACGTACAACGTCCTCCACGACTTCTGTAGTCCTATTCAGCCACTTGGTAACAACCATCGTTTCTCAGACACGTCAACTCTTCAGGAATCACCAGTGGGGTCACTGCTGATGGATTTAATGTCCTAGAACAAAACGTGATCCGTCTCTTCGTCTCAACCACAGACCTTAGTTCAGATAGTTTCCACAACCCTATGGAGAGATCCCATTGGCTCTGAGACCAGGGAACAGGAAGTGGTGAAATGCTGACTCACTTCCTTTAGGACTCATTCCTGCACCACTCTATTGAAGTGTTCTCAAAGCTGGTCACCTTGGAGACCTGCTAGTGCAGCTAGTTTGAATGACTTTGTATACTGCAGGGTAGCTCTTGAGTTTACTCCAGGTGGAACTAAAGGTATTAATACATGGAGAGGAGTAGAAGTACTCCATGTACCTCTGAACTGTAGAGGAGTAGAAGTACACCATGTAGAGGAGTAAAGTACTCCATGTACCTCTGAACTGTAGTGGAGTAGAAGTACACCATGTACCTCTGAACTGTAGAGGAGTAGAAGTACACCATGTACCTCTGAACTGTAGTGGAGTAGAAGTACTCCATGTACCTCTGAACTGTAGTGGAGTAGAAGTAGCAGAAAATGGAAATACTCAAGTTTTGTGTGTGTGTGTGTGTGTGTGTGTGTGTGTGTGTGTGTGTGTGTGTGTGTGTGTGTGTGTGTGTGTGTGTGTGTGTGTGTGTGTGTGTGTGTGTGTGTGTGTGTGTGTGTGTGTGTGTGTCAGGCCTCTCGGCGATGATTCGCGGTGCCGATGACGGAGAGCGTTTCCTGGTTCGAGACTACAGCGAACAGGAAGTGGAGTCCGTCCTGGAGGAGTTCTTCAGCAAGATATAAAACGTTCTACTTCCTGTTTAATAAACACACTCACCTGTGTCTCACCTGTGTCTCCTGAATCTGTCCAAACCTTTATTGAGTGCACGTGACCGACAGGTGGATGATATTAGTGAAGGTTCAGTAGGATGCAGTCCCGGACGCGCCCTGCAGGGGGCAGCCTTCACTCATATTCCACTTTAAAGAAATATGAATAATATAAACTAGATTAAAAATATCAAAAAACGAATAAAAAAAACAATAACCTTGGCTGTGTGACGTCATCGAGGGGGGGGGGGGGGGAGAGATGATTAATTATTAATTGATAATAATTCACAGAAGAGGACACACAGAGAGAGAGAGACACAGCACACACAGAGAGACACACAGACAGACACACACACAGCGAGAGACACACACAGCGAGAGACACACAGAGAGACACACACACAGCGAGAGACACACACAGCGAGAGACACACAGACAGACACACACAGAGAGAGAGACACAGACAGACACACACACAGCGAGAGACACACAGACAGACACACACACAGCGAGAGACACACAGACAGACACACACACAGCGAGAGACACACAGAGAGACACACAGACAGACACACACACAGCGAGAGACACACACACAGAGAGAGAGACACAGCACACACAGAGACACACAGACAGAGAGAGAGACACAGCACACACAGAGAGACACACAGACAGACACACACAGCGAGAGACACACACAGCGAGAGAGACACACAGACAGACACACACAGAGAGAGACACACACAGCGAGAGACACAGAGAGAGACAGACACACACAGAGAGAGACACACACAGCGAGAGACACAGAGAGAGACAGACACACACAGAGAGAGACACACAGACAGACACACACACAACGAGAGACACACACAGCGAGAGACACACACAGAGAGACACACAGACAGACACACACACAGCGAGAGAGACACACAGAGAGAGACACACAGACACACAGAGAGAGACACACACAGCGAGAGACACACAGAGAGAGACACACAGACAGACACACACAGAGAGAGACACACACAGCGAGAGACACAGAGAGACACACAGACAGACACACACAGAGAGAGACACACACACAGCGAGAGAGACACACAGAGAGAGACACACAGACAGCGAGAGAGACACACAGCGAGAGACACAGAGAGAGACACACAGACAGACACACACACACAGAGAGAGACAGACTCTGTGACTGTCTCTCTGTGTCTCTGTGTGTGTGTCTCTGTCTCTGTGTGTGACTATGTCTCTGTGTCTCTGTGACTGTCTCTCTGTGTCTCTGTGTGTGTCTCTGTGTGTGTGTCTCTGTGTCTCTCTGTCTCTCTCTCTGTATCTCTCTGTTTCTCTGTGTCTCTGTCTCTCTCTCTGTGTCTCTCTGTGTCTCTGTCTGTGTCTCTCTGTCTCTGTGTCTCTCTCTCTGTCTCTCTGTGTCTCTCTCTGTGTCTCTGTCTCTCTGTGTCTCTCTGTCTCTGTGTCTCTCTGTCTCTGTGTGTCTGTGTCTCTGTGTGTCTCTGTCTCTCTGTGTCTCTGTGTGTCTTTCTCTGTGTCTCTGTGTCTGTCTCTGTGTCTCTGTGTCTCTTTCTCTCTGTGTGTCTCTGTCTCTGTGTCTCTCTGTGTCTCTCTGTCTCTGTGTCTCTCTGTCTCTGTGTGTCTCTCTGTCTCTGTGTCTCTCTGTCTCTGTGTGTCTGTGTCTCTGTCTCTGTGTGTCTCTCTGTCTCTGTGTGTCTCTCTGTCTCCGTGTCTCTCTGTCTCTGTGTCTCTCTGTCTCTGTGTGTCTCTGTGTCTCTCTGTGTCTCTGTCTCTCTGTCTCTGTGTCTCTCTGTCTCTGTGTCTCTCTGTCTCTGTGTCTCTCTGTCTCTGTGTGTCTCTTTGTCTGTCTCTGTGTCTCTCTGTGTCTCTCTGTCTCTGTGTCTCTCTGTCTCTGTGTCTCTGTCTCTGTGTGTCTCTGTGTCTCTCTGTCTCTGTGTGTCTCTCTGTCTCTGTGTCTCTCTGTCTCTGTGTGTCTCTGTCTCTGTGTCTCTGTGTGTCTCTGTCTCTCTGTCTCTGTGTCTCTGTCTCTGTGTGTCTCTGTGTCTCTGTGTGTCTCTGTCTCTGTGTCTCTGTCTCTGTGTGTCTCTGTCTCTCTGTCTCTGTGTCTCTGTGTCTCTGTCTCTGTCTCTGTGTCTCTCTGTCTCTGTGTCTCTGTCTCTGTGTGTCTCTGTCTCTGTGTCTCTCTGTCTCTGTGTCTCTGTCTCTGTGTCTCTCTGTCTCTCTCTCTCTGTCTCTGTGTCTCTGTCTCTGTGTCTCTGTCTCTCTGTCTCTGTGTGTCTCTGTCTCTCTGTCTCTCTGTGTCTCTGTCTCTGTGTCTCTGTCTCTGTGTCTCTCTGTCTCTGTCTCTGTGTGTCTCTGTCTCTGTGTGTCTCTGTCTCTCTGTGTCTCTGTCTCTGTGTCTCTCTGTCTCTCTGTCTCTGTGTCTCTGTCTCTGTGTCTCTCTGTCTCTCTCTCTCTGTCTCTGTGTCTCTCTGTGTCTCTCTCTGTCTCTGTGTCTCTGTCTCTGTGTCTCTGTCTCTGTGTCTCTGTGTCTCTCTGTCTCTGTGTCTCTGTCTCTGTCTCTGTGTCTCTGTGTGTCTCTGTCTCTGTGTCTCTGTCTCTGTGTGTCTCTGTCTCTCTGTCTCTGTGTCTCTGTGTCTCTGTCTCTGTCTCTGTGTCTCTCTGTCTCTGTGTCTCTGTCTCTGTGTGTCTCTGTCTCTGTGTCTCTCTGTCTCTGTGTCTCTGTCTCTGTGTCTCTCTGTCTCTCTCTCTCTGTCTCTGTGTCTCTGTCTCTGTGTCTCTGTCTCTCTGTCTCTGTGTGTCTCTGTCTCTCTGTGTCTCTGTGTCTCTGTCTCTGTGTCTCTCTGTCTCTGTCTCTGTGTGTCTCTGTCTCTGTGTGTCTCTGTCTCTCTGTGTCTCTGTCTCTGTGTCTCTCTGTCTCTCTGTCTCTGTGTCTCTGTCTCTGTGTCTCTCTGTCTCTCTCTCTCTGTCTCTGTGTCTCTCTGTGTCTCTCTCTGTCTCTGTGTCTCTGTCTCTGTGTCTCTGTCTCTGTGTCTCTGTGTCTCTCTGTCTCTGTGTCTCTGTCTCTGTCTCTCTGTCTCTGTGTCTCTCGATTGCTCAGAAATTACAATAAGTGTAAAATAAATAACAAAAAAAAGATAAATAACTTAATTGTTTATAAAAATGTAAAAGCTCCACACGATGAACTGAATTAAAGCTTGATCAACAACAACAACAACAACAACAACAGAGAGGAGATTTAAAGAAAGACGGATCTTTGTTTAAAATATTTTATTTGTTTTAAAATATACATCGTTTACAAATTGAGAAAATAAAATGGTTAGTAGTTAGCCTCTCTTTAAAGACTGCGTTACAACAGGAAGTGAAACAATCAGAGGCCAAACACCTGGGGGAGGGGCTACAATCAGAGCCAATCAGAGGCCAAACACCTGGGGGAGGGGCTACAATCAGAGCCAATCAGAGGCCAAACACCTGGGGGAGGGGCTACAATCAGAGCCAATCAGAGGCCAAACACCTGGGGGAGGGGCTACAATCAGAGCTCCAACATCCCATAATAACACACAGGGCCACACAGCTAACCGCGGCTAACTACTAGCTAACTCTCAGCTAACCGTCAGCTAACTGCAGGCTAACTGTCAGCTAACTATTGGCTGACTGTCAGCTAACTCTCAGCTGGCCGTCAGCTAACTGCAGGCTAACTGTCAGCTAACTATTGGCTAACCGTCAGCTAACTGCCAGCTTCCTGTCAGCTAACTGTCAGCCAACTCTCAGCTAACTGTCAGCTTCCTGTCAGCTAACCGTCAGCTAACTGCCAGCTTCCTGTCAGCTAACTGTCAGATAACTGTCAGCCAACTCTCAGCTAACCGTCAGCTAACTGCAGGCTAACTGTCAGCTAACTATTGGCTGACTGTCAGCTAACTCTCAGCTGACCGTCAGCTAACTGCAGGCTAACTGTCAGCTAACTATTGGCTAACTGTCAGCTAACTGTAGGCTAACTGTCAGCTAAAGGTCGGCTAACTGTCAGCTAACTGTAGGCTAACTATTGGCTAACTGTCATCTAAAGGTCAGCTAACTTTTAGCTAACCGTCAGCTAACTGCCAGCTTCCTGTCAGCTAACTGTCAGCCAACTCTCAGCTAACTGTCAGCTTCCTGTCAGCTAA
>JASDAP010000148.1:120820-123320 GCA_031216635.1 Dissostichus eleginoides | reverse complement strand
AGACATCATGAGTCCTCTGTGGAGCTTCAGAGGAACATGTGATCACTGTGTTCAGAAACCCTAGCCCTGGGGGGGGGGGGTGACAGACATCATGAGTCCTCTGTGGAGCTTCAGAGGAACATGTGATCACTGTGTTCAGAAACCCTAGCCCTGGGGGGGGGGGGGGACAGACATCATGAGTCCTCTGTGGAGCTTCAGAGGAACATGTGATCACTGTGTTCAGAAACCCTAGCCCTGGGGGGGGGGTGACAGACATCATGAGTCCTCTGTGGAGCTTCAGAGGAACATGTGATCACTGTGTTCAGAAACCCTAGCCCTGGGGGGGGGGGGTGACAGACATCATGAGTCCTCTGTGGAGCTTCAGAGGAACATGTGATCACTGTGTTCAGAAACCCTAGCCCTGGGGGGGGGGGGTGACAGACATCATGAGTCCTCTGTGGAGCTTCAGAGGAACATGTGATCACTGTGTTCAGAAACCCTAGCCCTGGGGGGGGGGGGGTGACAGACATCATGAGTCCTCTGTGGAGCTTCAGAGGAACATGTGATCACTGTGTTCAGAAACCCTAGCCCGGGGGGGGGGGGGTGACAGACATCATGAGTCCTCTGTGGAGCTTCAGAGGAACATGTGATCACTGTGTTCAGAAACCTAGCCCTGGGGGGGGGGGGGTGACAGACATCATGAGTCCTCTGTGGAGCTTCAGAGGAACATGTGATCACTGTGTTCAGAAACCCTAGCCCTGGGGGGGGGGGGGGGTGACAGACATCATGAGTCCTCTGTGGAGCTTCAGAGGAACATGTGATCACTGTGTTCAGAAAACCCTAGCCCTGGGGGGGGGGTGACAGACATCATGAGTCCTCTGTGGAGCTTCAGAGGAACATGTGATCACTGTGTTCAGAAACCCTAGCCCTGGGGGATGAGGAGCGGCTGAGAGACAACACTGAGTTACAATACATAGCTACCGGATAGCTAACGTTAGCTACCAGATAGCTACCGTTAGCTATCTGGTAGCTAACGTTAGCTACCAGATAGCTACCGTTAGCTATCCGGTAGCTAACGTTAGCTATCGATTGTAGCTAGCTTGATTTACAGAGAGATAAAAGGCTAACGTTTACTTCAAATGTAGTAAAGTGTATTAACAACAACAGTATAAGTGATATGTTACCTGGGGGGGGTCTGCAGTAGAGTTTATAAGTGATATGTTACCTGGGGGGGGTCTGCAGTAGAGTTTATAAGTGATGTGTTACCTGGGGGGGGTCTGCAGTAGAGTTTATAAGTGATGTGTTACCTGGGGGGGGTCTGCAGTAGAGTTTATAAGTGATGTTACCTGGGGGGGGTCTGCAGTAGAGTTTATAAGTGATATGTTACCTGGGGGGGTTTGCAGTAGAGTTTATAAGTGATGTGTTACCTGGGGGGGTCTGCAGTAGAGTTATAAGTGATGTGTTACCTGGGGGGGGTCTGCAGTAGAGTTTATAAGTGATGTTACCTGGGGGGGTCTGCAGTAGAGTTTATAAGTGATGTGTTACCTGGGGGGGGTCTGCAGTAGAGTTTATAAGTGATATGTTACCTGGGGGGGGTTTGCAGTAGAGTTTATAAGTGATATGTTACCTGGGGGGGGTCTGAAGTAGAGTTTATAAGTGATATGTTACCTGGGGGGGGTCTGCAGTAGAGTTTATAAGTGATATGTTACCTGGGGGGGTCTGCAGCAAGGTGCATTAACAACAGTATTAGAGATGTTACCTGGGGGGGGCTGCTGAAGGGGCTGGACTGGTTGCTCAGCGGCTCGCTGGCAGGGTCTCTCTGGGAGGAGGGTGAGCGGCGCTGCCCCCCCGAGGAGCAGGAGTGGGCGGGGCTTGCTCGCCCCTCGTCCTGCTGCACCAGGCTGAGAGAGATAGCCTGCCTCGTGGCGTAGGTGCAGTTCGGCAGCGGGGAGTTTTTGGGGATCTTCACCTTATCGTCGCAGGAGAACTCGATCACCTTCCTCCCTGGGTACAGAGGGTGGGGGGGCGGCGGGGGGGGGTAGGGGTTCAGCTTCTCGATGGACGGAGCCCCCCCCCCCGCCTCCTCGCCCCCTGACTCCCCCCCTAGACTGCAGGACCCGTTCTGCTGCCCCCCCCCCGTCATGTCCACGTGGACGAACACGTCCTCGGAGGCCGGCCGGCTGCAGCTGCTCGACTGAGCCGAGTTCAGGAGGAGGGGCTCCGGCTTCTCCAGGACGCGAGCGATCACTGAGGTGGGGACTACGTCCGTCAGACTGAGGCAGTCCGGGTCCTGGGGGGGGCCGGGGAGACCCTTCATGTGTTTGTTCAGCATGTCCTGCAGCTCATAGGGCAGCTGCAACACACACACACCACACACACACACACAGGGTTATACTGCAGGGCAGTAGTCTCCCCTGCAGTTAGCATCTCGCTGCTAAATATCTCTTTTCGTTCCTGTACAATATTTGTTTTTAATTAGCTCTAAAAGTATTCACACACACACACACACACACACACACAC
>JASDAP010000148.1:110728-119820 GCA_031216635.1 Dissostichus eleginoides | reverse complement strand
GGACGTTGCGGGGCTCGCTGCTCCGCCCTTTGAGGCTCGAGGAGCGGACAGTGAGAGCTGGATTACTGGTGTCGTTTCCTGGTTGCTGCGTGGGTCTGCCAGACAACGAGACACCGCGAAACTCAGCCCGAAACCAGCCCGAGCACACACACACACCCGCAGCCTGGCACCAGTAACCCAGCTCACACTGTCCGCTGTCCCGCAAAGGGCGGAGCAGCGAGCCCCACAGGGCGGAGCAGCGAGCCCCACAGGGCGGAGCAGCTCTCACTGTCCGCTCCTCGAGCCTCAAAGGGCGGAGCAGCGAGCCCCACAGGGCGGAGCAGGGAGCCCCACAGGGCGGAGCAGCTCTCACTGTCCGCTCCTCGAGCCCCACAGGGCGGAGCAGGGAGCCCCACAGGGCGGAGCAGCTCTCACTGTCCGCTCCTCGAGCCCCACAGGGCGGAGCAGGGAGCCCCACAGGGCGGAGCAGCTCTCACTGTCCGCTCCTCGAGCCCCACAGGGCGGAGCAGGGAGCCCCACAGGGCGGAGCAGCTCTCACTGTCCGCTCCTCGAGCCCCACAGGGCGGAGCAGGGAGCCCCACAGGGCGGAGCAGCTCTCACTGTCCGCTCCTCGAGCCTCAAAGGGCGGAGCAGTGAGCCCCACAGGGAGGAGCAGGGAGCCCCACAGGGCGGAGCAGCTCTCACTGTCCGCTCCTCGAGCCTCAAAGGGCGGAGCAGCGAGCCCCCCAACGTCCCCCCAACACGGCATCCAGACCCCACGCAGCATTCTCATCTGTTTGTCATTACTGGTGTCATTTCCTGGTTGCTAACAAACGCCATTGTAACACATAATCACTGATGTTCAGCTGTAACGGTGGTGGACTCATCAGAGCACACTAGGCGAGCTGACCAATCAGAGCACACTGGGCGAGCTGACCAATCAGAGCACACTGGGCGAGCTGACCAATCAGATTATAAAAATACTAAAGTCAATAAATAAATGTAAAAAGTAGATATTCTATAATTGTGTGTGTGTGTGTGTGTGTGTGTGTGTGTGTGTGTGTGTGTGTGTGTGTGTGTGTGTGGTGTGTGTGTGTGTGTGTGTGTGTGTGTGTGTGTGTGTGTGTGTGTGTGTGTGTGTGTGTGTGTGTGTGTGTGTGTGTGTGTTGTGTGTGTGTGTGTGTGTGTGTGTGTGTGTGTGTGTGTGTGTGTGTGTTGTTGTGTGTGTGTGTGTGTGTGTGTGTGTGTGTGTGTAGGTCACGGTGCAGATGTGAAGTGCGTGGACTGGCACCCCTCCAAAGGCCTGGTGGTCTCCGGCAGCAAAGACAGCCAGCAGCCGATCAAGTTCTGGGACCCGAAGACCGGGCAGAGCCTGGCCACGCTGTGAGTGCTGCTGCTGCTATTACATTAGATAAACAGAGCACTCTCTGAGCTCTGTTATTATAATGATTACTCCTCAGTGTAGGGTTGCATCTCGTTGACTTTGTTACGATACCGATACATATCGTGATACTTTCATGTTGCATAAGGGAAACATTGAATCATCCTGCAATTACTCCCATGAAGCGCTTTATGATGTAGTTAACATGTCAAATGAATATTAAATTGTGGGACTTGGACCTTTCAGTCCTGACCAAACAATGAGAAACACGTTATCTATGAAGAAAACAGATCCTGCAAAATCATTGATAACAACCATCAGGCGGGAATAGCACGGGGTGGGAGTAAGTCATACATGTGCAAGTCTCAAGCAAGTCCCAAGTCACTGTGGTGAGAGTCAAGCTAGTCAAGTCATTGCACAGGTCAAGTCATACGAAGTTCTGATGAATAAATCCAGTTTCCGCATTTCAATCAGTTCAAATATTGTTGTTATGAAAAGTTTAGTTTTATTTTCAATATAAACAGCGATGGAGAGTGGGACGCTGACATTATAACCCTTTATTACATGGCTTAGTTGAATACTCGATTCTGATTGGTCAATTCAGAACACGTGACAAATATATCTAAAATAATGTCTGCACTGCCATTTCCCAACATAACCATTACAGTCTGCAATGAGACGGCTGTCTCCTGTGCGCTCCACTTCCTACTTGGCGCTCCGGTAACTTTCTCGTGGGAACGAGATACAGTATCTTATTTTTTTTCATTGCCCTTTAGGGGCTCCGTACGATACAAAGTCAAGTCCTTTCGAGTCATCTGTCTCAAGTCAAGTCTCAAGTCATGAATACCAAGTCCAATCCAGAACAGACAGACCGCTGTCAAGGACTTATTGACCGTTGTTAAGGACGCTCACATCTGCGGAAAGAAGTCCGGTCGATTGAACTGTTTACAGTTTGGCTGAAAACCGACAAGACAAGAGCGACAAGAAAACAGCGGAGACGTAACGGGCAGAAAGCCTCCTTTTTACGCAGCGGTCCAGACATAGACATCAAACGGCGACACATATTCAGTGTGCAGTTCCTTTGGCATCAGGGCAGGGGTCTCTAGATACTCTCCAAGGTCTGACATCATGGATTGTGCTACTTTTAAAGCAAGCAACGATGTTTTCAAATCTGTAATCAAAAAGCTGTATCGAAGCCGTTCCTGCCGTTGCTACGTAGTTCAAACGGTAACAACGGACTATTTTTCTTAGCGGATGCATGTCATTTTAAATCAATAATAGCCTACTAGTTTGTGTGTGTAGAGGTGTGTGTGTGTGTGTAGAGGTGTGTGTGTAGAGGTGTGTGTGTGTGTAGAGGTGTGTGTGTGTGTGTAGAGGTGTGTGTGTGTGTGTAGAGGTGTAGAGGTGTGTGTGAGTGTGTGTGTGTGTAGAGGTGTGTGTGTAGAGGTGTGTGTGTGTTCTAATGAAAGTCAACACAGTGAAGGCGTTGCGTGAAAGGCACAGCTCTTTGCGCGCTGGTGCTGCTCTTCTCAGAGGCGGAGTTACACGTCCCGCTGCCTCCTGCTGCTGCTCTTCTCAGAGGCGGAGTTACACGTCCCGCTGCCTCCTGCTGCTGCTCTTCTCAGAGGCGGAGTTACACGTCCCGCTGCCTCCTGCTGCTGCTGCTCTTCTCAGAGGCGGAGTTACACGTCCCGCTGCCTCCTGCTGCTGCTGCTCTTCTCAGAGGCGGAGTTACACGTCCCGCTGCCTCCTGGTGCTGCTCTTCTCAGAGGCGGAGTTACACGTCCCGCTGCCTCCTGCTGCTGCTGCTCTTCTCAGAGGCGGAGTTACACGTCCCGCTGCCTCCTGGTGCTGCTCTTCTCAGAGGCGGAGTTACACGTCCCGCTGCCTCCTGCTGCTGCTCTTCTCAGAGGCGGAGTTACACGTCCCGCTGCCTCCTGCTGCTGCTGCTCTTCTCAGAGGCGGAGTTACACGTCCCGCTGCCTCCTGCTGCTGCTCTTCTCAGAGGCGGAGTTACACGTCCCGCTGCCTCCTGGTGCTGCTCTTCTCAGAGGCGGAGTTACACGTCCCGCTGCCTCCTGGTGCTGCTCTTCTCAGAGGCGGAGTTACACGTCCCGCTGCCTCCTGGTGCTGCTCTTCTCAGAGGCGGAGTTACACGTCCCGCTGCCTCCTGCTGCTGCTCTTCTCAGAGGCGGAGTTACACGTCCCGCTGCCTCCTGCTGCTGCTCTTCTCAGAGGCGGAGTTACACGTCCCGCTGCCTCCTGGTGCTGCTCTTCTCAGAGGCGGAGTTACACGTCCCGCTGCCTCCTGCTGCTGTAGACATTTCATGAAGTGAAGGAGAGTCCGAGTTCCAAATATATCTAAAATAATGTCTGCACTGCCATTTCCCAACATAAACATTACAGTCTGCAATGAGACGGCTGTCTCCTGTGCGCTCCACTTCCTACTTGGCGCTCCGGTAACTTTCTCGTGGGAACGAGATACAGTATCTTATTTTTTTTCATTGCCCTTTAGGGGCTCCGTACGATACAAAGTCAAGTCCTTTCGAGTCATCTGTCTCAAGTCAAGTCTCAAGTCATGAACACCAAGTCAAAGTCAAGTCTTTTATCAATGTTAGTCAAGCAAGTCTCAAGTCCAAGAATATGCGACTCGAGTCCCCCACCTCTGACATCTTGTCAATGCAAAAAGAAAATAGCACCGGTATAATCAATATTCAACCTGAGATTCGACTGACCAGATTAAGGATCATGAGATCTCGGCATTGCACATAAAACAAATAGCATCATTCAAATCAACATTTACCTGATGAAAGAAAACCAATCCCATCACAGTTCAGACTGGCAGTGGTTACAGACCCCACCCTTCAGACTGGCAGTGGTTACAGACCCCACCATTCAGACTGGCAGTGGTTACAGACCCCACCCTTCAGACTGGCAGTGGTTACAGACCCCACCATTCAGACTGGCAGTGGTTACAGACCCCATCATTCAGACTGGCAGTTGTTACAGACCCCACCCTTCAGACTGGCAGTGGTTACAGACCCCATCATTCAGACTGGCAGTGGTTACAGACCCCACCCTTCAGACTGGCAGTGGTTACAGACCCCACCCTTCAGACTGGCAGTGGTTACAGACCCCATCATTCAGACTGGCAGTGGTTACAGACCCCACCCTTCAGACTGGCAGTGGTTACAGACCCCATCATTCAGACTGGCAGTGGTTACAGACCCCACCCTTCAGACTGGCAGTGGTTACAGACCCCACCCTTCAGACTGGCAGTGGTTACAGACCCCATCATTCAGACTGGCAGTGGTTACAGACCCCATCATTCAGACTGGCAGTGGTTACAGACCCCATCATTCAGACTGGCAGTGGTTACAGACCCCACCCTTCAGACTGGCAGTGGTTACAGACCCCATCATTCAGACTGGCAGTGGTTACAGACCCATCATTCAGACTGGCAGTGGTTACAGACCCCATCATTCAGACTGGCAGTGGTTAGAGACCCCATCATTCAGACTGGCAGTGGTTACAGACCCCACCCTTCAGACTGGCAGTGGTTACAGACCCCATCATTCAGACTGGCAGTGGTTACAGACCCCACCATTCAGACTGGCAGTGGTTACAGACCCCACCATTCAGACTGGCAGTGGTTACAGACCCCATCATTCAGACTGGCAGTGGTTAGAGACCCCATCATTCAGACTGGCAGTGGTTAGAGACCCCATCATTCAGACTGGCAGTGGTTAGAGACCCCATCATTCAGACTGGCAGTCATATGCAGCCACACTTTAGATTTTCTAAAGTGACTCGAGTTTCACGGCGAAATTGACATCGTCATTTTGACGGTTAGGGCGCGAGTCTGAGGATATTACGCCTCACTTTTATAAAAAAAAAAAAAGTATCGAAAACCGGATCTGATTTCGGTACGGTATACCGTATACAGTAACCGGTAATACCGGGTACCGGTATGCACCCCTACCTCAGTGTAGTGTTGATATAATGCCTGTGACCTCCTGATGACCCCCTGCTGACCTCCTTTGACCTCCTTCTGCTCTCAGCCACGCCCACAAGAACACAGTGATGGAGGTGAAGTGGAACCTGAACGGGAACTGGCTGCTGACGGCCTCCAGAGACCACCTGTGCAAACTGTTCGACATCCGCAACCTGAAGGAGGAGCTGCAGGTGTTCAGGGGCCACAAGAAGGAGGCCACAGGTAACTCTCTATACTTTATATATACAACCTGAGGGAGGGGCTGCAGGTGTTCAGGGGCCACAAGAAGGAGGCCACAGGTAACTCTCTATACTTTATATACAACCTGAGGGAGGGGCTGCAGGTGTTCAGGGGCCACAAGAAGGAGGCCACAGGTAACTCTCTATACTTTATATATACAACCTGAGGGAGGGGCTGCAGGTGTTCAGGGGCCACAAGAAGGAGGCCACAGGTAACTCTCTATACTTTATATATACAACCTGAGGGAGGGGCTGCAGGTGTTCAGGGGCCACAAGAAGGAGGCCACAGGTAACTCTCTATACTTTATATATACAACCTGAGGAGGGGCTGCAGGTGTTCAGGGGCCACAAGAAGGAGGCCACAGGTAACTCTCTATACTTTATATATACAACCTGAGGGAGGGGCTGCAGGTGTTCAGGGGCCACAAGAAGGAGGCCACAGGTAAATATATATATTTATATAACAAACCACGCCCCTAGCTGTGATCCACTGAGCATATCTCACGGCCTGAAGGGAGCTGTTGCTTTTCTAAAACGGTTACCAAGTGTGGCAATATGAAAGAAGAATACACACTCTAATTTAAATAGTTGTTATTATTAAATAATGATGTTCAAAATAAAATAGTCCCTCCGTTGCCTTCTGCACAAAACATAGTGCAAGGTGGTTGCTATGCAACAACACTAACAGCTAGCGAACATATTAGACAGACAGCGTTGATCGGTTATTTGGTTATTTATTTACATTGATTTGTATGTTGCCGTTTATTGAGCACCCTCTGAAACCTGTGCAGCATCCGTAGAATGGCTTACAAGGTCACTTGTATAGGCTGAGGTTGTACTCGGCTGTTGCTCGGCGTGGAGAGAATATTGCTCCACTTTCTCCGGTCTGCGAGATTCGGCTTCCAGCAGCTCTGGAGAGAGCTTTCGCACCTGTGGCCACTAACGGTCATCATGTCTCTGCTTTCGAGACCCGCATCAGAAAGCTTCTGATGGAGGAACTGCGGAGGCAGTGGTTGCTGTATTCTCTGTGTTCCTGCTTGCTTGCACATTCTAGGCAACATTGTCGAAAGGTGATTCACGCCCATTGGCTCTCGAGTGAACCTGTAACAAAGCAAATGTGATTTTGAGTAGCTATCCTAATCTAGCCTAATCTATTAAGATAATATGCACTAGCCTACACATAATTTACCAAACATTGTCGACATCGCAGTTCACTTGTCTTCTTGGGTGTAGATAAAAGGCAGCTGCGTCCGGGGGTAGGAGGGAGATGTATTTTTCTAACGAAGAAACGGGGCAGAGAGGATCCCCAGGCAGTTCACACATAAATCCCCTCGTGCTCTCTTTATTTCTCGCCTGCGGGTCGTTGTGGTTTTTTGTGTGCTCATTGAACGTCAGCGTTGCATACTTAAGCCCATTTTCGTCTGTTTTGGTGGTGAAAGACGAGGGTTTGAGCTGCCGCTTACCCTCATTTCCCCTGCGTCCAAAGTGCAGTTGAACGTCAAACCACACCTTGTTTACTAGCCCCTCCGGAGTTTTTGGATCAAGTACTTGCTTGATAGCTTTGAAGTCATCTTCTGTTATGGAAGAGTGATGGACTGAAGTGTCGAGTCCCTTCTTTCTCAACATTTTCACAACGCCGATGAACACATTGTGAACTCGGTGTCTTTGAGGACGGACCCGGACAGACTGAGTGGTGGGTGCCGGTTGAGTCCAGCACGTAGACCGATACAGCTGCTCAGGCCGTATAGTTCGCCTTTACCGTTTCTGACAGTTGCATGAAAATCTCTCAAGATGTTATTGAGCTGCTGTTTTGTCGACGTCTGAAAGTCTATGACCACAGAATTATCCTGACACCAGTCTTCAAAGCACTTAACTGCCCATTTGGTTTGCTTCACGGTGTTCTGTTCATTTCGGTTTTTTTCTAGTTGGTCTACCTGCTCATCACGTAGCTCTGCATGTCGTCGTTTAGCAGGGGGCTTTTTTTCTGGAGATAGGCACTCCTCACGCCACTCCTCCATAGTAAGACCCCCCCGGAGGTCGAAGTTAATCTTAAATGTTTCCATGTTATGCTTTGTAAGTTTGTTTCGTAACGGAAGAAATTTAAATATATTTATAAACGGACAGGTCAAATCAAGCAATCTGATTGGTCGATAGCGTTTTTGCGGACCTTTTTTATTACAGATTTGAAAACATCGTTGCTTGCTTTAAAAGTAGCTCAATTCATGATGTCAAACCTTGGGAAGTATCTAGAGACCCCTGCCCTGATGCCAAAGGAACTGCACACTGGATATGTTTTGCCGTTTGATGTCTATGTCTGGACCGCTGCGTAAAAAGGAGGGTTTCTGCCCGTTACTTCTCCGCTGTTTTCTTGTTCCAGGCTGAAAAGCAAACTGCAGGCAGTTTGCTTTTCAGCCCAACTGTATCCTGTTTTTCTCCGACGCGGAGGGATACTGACTTGTTGTGAAAAGTAACTTACAATTCTACCCGTGGTATACGCTCAGTATATCACGGCTAAGAACCAATCAGATTGCTTGATTTGACTTGTCCGTTTTATAAATATATATATATTAAGGCTGTCAAGTTAACGCGTATTAACGCGTTAAAAAAATGAACGCCACTAATTATTTTAACGCGATTAACGCATGTGTATTTTTTGTCCTCGGCCGCCCCGTAGTTTCAGAGCGCATCGAGTTTAAAATAGCATCTCTACAATCCAAGCAGGGAGACGCCTGGACACGTCTACGAGCAGCAAACTTTCAACAAAGATAGCTAAATGGAGGATTTAAGAAAGACTTCCACAGTGGCGCTCACCGGAGGCTATTGGACGTCAGTGACGAGTCACCTCGGGGTCACAGCGCATTATTCTGACCCACAGTGGGAACTTCAGTCTCATGCTTTGACAGTTATGAAAACAGAGGAGTGGCATTTTGCCCACACACACACACACACACACACACACACACACACACACACACACTTTGTATTGTATTATTGTATTGTATGAGAGAGGGTCCAAATCAAATCAAATCAAGGTTTATTTATAAAGCACATTTAAAAGTGATTTGTGGTGGAGCCAAAGTGCTGTACATGCAAATAATAAATAACACGTTACTACAATAGCAAACCGAAGACAATACATTACAACAGCAAAAATAAAATCACACACAGGGAAATGTCAGGAGTCGTGCTCCGCTCTGACTAGAAGGCCAGGGAGAAGAAGTGAGTCTTAGTGAGGGTTTAAAAACCCCTAGGGTCTGGGCCGACCTCACATGGAGGGGCAGAGTGTTCCAGAGCCTGGGGCCAGCTGCTGCGAAGGCTCGGTGCCCTCGGGTTTAGAGCCTGGTCTTGGGCACTCCCAGCAGCAGCTGGTCAGCAGACCTTAAAGCTCTGGGGTGTAGCGCTGGAGGAGTTCTGCTATATAGGCCGGAGCCAGCCCATTTAGGGCTTTGAAAACTAATACAAGGAGTTTAAAATCAATTCTGAACCGAACTGGAAGCCG
>JASDAP010000148.1:75728-105728 GCA_031216635.1 Dissostichus eleginoides | reverse complement strand
CTATTGTTTAAATTCAATATATTTGAATATCCCTGACGAATATTATTATTACACTTTAGTGGGATTTGTCTTTTAATGACAGATTATTATTATTGTAATCCTTTGTAACCAGAAAGAGTACAGCATGCTGTTCATGACCTGCGTTCCTGATGACAATTTGAATCACATCAATATGTCTTAAAGCTCAGCTGTTCTTTAAAATCCTCTGGGTCCCATCCTGGAAGTCTCAGGAGCAAAGACCCTCTCTCTTTGACCCATTTCTATAAAAACCTGTCTGAAAATGAGCTGATCAGATTTTGGCCACTTTATGATGTCATAACGATGTGTTGTCTTGTGTAACCATTAGCCAATCAGCAACCAAGGTAACCCCCCCCCCCCCCTTATCACCTGAATCTCCTCCTAGAGCCCCATTGAGTTCTTTGTAACCAAATCTCTCTCAGAGGGGCGTGGGGAGGGGCTCCTTATTTTCATCTAAAGTAACAGACAGAGAATCAGCACTTTGGAAACAGGGCTGAAACAGAGGGGATTATGGGTAATGCGGCAATGATCTGTTTGGTGTTTCAGCCAATCAGAGACAGGCTCTGGATATATCTGAGACCTGTGATATATTGAAGACGAGGATGATAGGGGACCTTTAATGATAAAGATGGATGTGTGTGTTTCAGACGACGTGGACATGAACAGCGTGGCCTCCATCCCCGGCATGGGGATCCCCGACCAGCTGAAGGCCGCCATGGAGCAGGAGCAGAGCAGTAAGAGACCCTCCTCACAGAGACCCTCCTCACAGAGACCCTCCTCACAGAGACCCTCAGAGACTCTCCTCACAGAGACCCTCCTCAGAGACCCTCCTCAGAGACCCTCCTCACAGAGACCCTCCTCACAGAGACCCTCCTCATAGAGACCCTCCTCACAGAGACCCTCCTCATACAGACCCTCATAGAGACCCTCCTCACAGAGACCCTCCTCACAGAGACCCTCCTCACAGTGACCCTCCTCATACAGACCCTCCTCACAGAGACCCTCCTCATACAGACCCTCCTCATAGAGACCCTCCTCACAGAGACCCTCCTCACACAGACCCTCATTACACAGACCCTCCTCATAGAGACCCTCCTCATAGAGACCCTCCTCATACAGACCCTCCTCACACAGACCCTCCTCATACAGACCCTCCTCATAGAGACCCTCCTCATACAGACCCTCCTCACACAGACCCTCCTCATAGAGACCCCTCCTCATAGAGACCCTCCTCATACAGACCCTCCTCACACAGACCCTCCTCACAGAGACCCTCCTCATACAGACCCTCCTCATACAGACCCTCCTCACAGAGACCCTCCTCACAGTGACCCTCCTCATAGAGACCCTCCTCACAGAGACCCTCCTCACAGAGACCCTCCTCACAGTGACCCTCCTCATACAGACCCTCCTCACAGAGACCCTCCTCATACAGACCCTCCTCATAGAGACCCTCCTCACAGAGACCCTCCTCACACAGACCCTCATTACACAGACCCTCCTCATAGAGACCCTCCTCATAGAGACCCTCTCATACAGACCCTCCTCACACAGACCCTCCTCATACAGACCCTCCTCATAGAGACCCTCCTCATACAGACCCTCCTCACACAGACCCTCCTCATAGAGACCCCTCCTCATAGAGACCCTCCTCATACAGACCCTCCTCACACAGACCCTCCTCACAGAGACCCTCCTCATACAGACCCTCCTCACACAGACCCTCCTCACAGAGACCCTCCTCATACAGACCCTCCTCACACAGACCCTCCTCATAGAGACCCTCCTCATAGAGACCCTCCTCACAGAGACCCTCCTCACACAGACCCTCATTACACAGACCCTCCTCATAGAGACCCTCCTCATAGAGACCCTCCTCATACAGACCCTCCTCACACAGACCCTCCTCATACAGACCCTCCTCATAGAGACCCTCCTCATACAGACCCTCCTCACACAGACCCTCCTCATAGAGACCCCTCCTCATAGAGACCCTCCTCATACAGACCCTCCTCACACAGACCCTCCTCACAGAGACCCTCCTCATACAGACCCCTCATACAGACCCTCCTCACAGAGACCCTCCTCACAGTGACCCTCCTCATAGAGACCCTCCTCACAGAGACCCTCCTCACAGAGACCCTCCTCACAGTGACCCTCCTCATACAGACCCTCCTCACGAGACCCTCCTCATACAGACCCTCCTCATAGAGACCCTCCTCACAGAGACCCTCCTCACACAGACCCTCATTACACAGACCCTCCTCATAGAGACCCTCCTCAAAGAGACCCTCCTCATACAGACCTCCTCACACAGACCCTCCTCATACGACCCTCCTCATAGAGACCCTCCTCATACAGACCCTCCTCACACAGACCCTCCTCATAGAGACCCCTCCTCATAGAGACCCTCCTCATACAGACCCTCCTCACACAGACCCTCCTCACAGAGACCCTCCTCATACAGACCCTCCTCACACAGACCCTCCTCACAGAGACCCTCCTCATACAGACCCTCCTCACACAGACCCTCCTCATAGAGACCCTCCTCATACAGACTCTCCTCAAGGTTCAGGATTCAAGGCTTTTATTGTCATGTTGATGAAGAGCTGAGGCTCCTCCCACAGAGCTACAGTTTAGACATGTTGATGAAGAGCTGAGGCTCCTCCCACAGAGCTACAGTTTAGACATGTTGATGAAGATCTGAGGCTCCTCCCACAGAGCTACAGTTTAGACATGTTGATGAAGAGCTGAGGCTCCTCCCACAGAGCTACAGTTTAGACATGTTGATGAAGAGCTGAGGCCCCTCCCACAGAGCTACAGTTTAGACATGTTGATGAAGAGCTGAGGCTCCTCCCACAGAGCTACAGTTTAGACATGTTGATGAAGATCTGAGGCTCCTCCCACAGAGCTACAGTTTAGACATGTTGATGAAGAGCTGAGGCTCCTCCCACAGAGCTACAGTTTAGACATGTTGATGAAGAGCTGAGGCTCCTCCCACAGAGCTACAGTTTAGACATGTTGATGAAGAGCTGAGGCTCCTCCCACAGAGCTACAGTTTAGACATGTTGATGAAGAGCTGAGGCTCCTCCCACAGAGCTACAGTTTAGACATGTTGATGAAGATCTGAGGCTCCTCCCACAGAGCTACAGTTTAGACATGTTGATGAAGATCTGAGGCTCCTCCCACAGAGCTACAGTTTAGACATGTTGATGAAGAGCTGAGGCCCTTCCCACAGAGCTACACAGCACCTTTCAACACAAGGCAATTCAAAGAGCTTTACAACAATGAAAGACAGAGCGCTAAGGAACATATTATAACATGGCATCTAAAAACACTCGTTTCAAAGCAAAGATAATGAAACACGAATAACAAAGTGAATGAAAGGTACAGAGTGAGATACACACATCTGAAAGGTTGAGCTCTGACTTTCAATCATCGCGCACTTTCTAGCAGAAATCGTTTCCATTCACCTCCCTTTCTTTCTACTTTCTCTCTGAACTCATCCTTTAGTTATTTCAGGTGTTTCCTGCTGACCCCACCCCCCTTTGGAAGGGTCTAATCTGACCCCACCCCCCTTTGGAAGAGTCTAATCTGACCCCACCCCCCTTTGGAAGGGTCTAATCTGACCCCACCCCCCTTTGGAAGAGTCTAATCTGACCCCACCCCCCTTTGGAAGAGTCTAATCTGACCCCACCCCCCTTTGGAAGAGTCTAATCTGACCCCACCCCCCTTTGGAAGAGTCTAATCTGACCCCACCCCCCTTTGGAAGAGTCTAATCTGAACCCATGGTACCTGTTCAGACAATTCTACGGATCCTGGCCATATGTGTAGCACGTAGCATGCATGTCTTTTGACTGCAAGTAAAAACAAATATAATAGGATAGAAATAGTGCAAGAAGAGTCGATACAAGTAAAGGGAATATGATATGTTAGATAAAGGATTAGGAAGATGCAGAGAGATGGATGTTCTGGATGTTCTTCACAGAGTTCAGGGGCCTCATTTATAAAGCCTTGCGTAGGATTCACGTGGGAAGGTGGCGTGCATAGGACAAAGCAAATAAATACGCACAGACATTTTCCGATTTAAAACACTGCGTACGGTTTCCCTTTATAAATCACAATCAACTCGAAATGCGGCGCAGCTTTGGCGGGCTTCACGTAACGCCCATATTTGCCTACAAATAGTCAAAGAAACGCCCGTATTAATATTCATTTTGACTGACTGCATGAAGAAGACCGCAGGAAATGACGACAGAACAGCTAAAAATGACATGTCAGACTTTGGTTCTTTTGGGGAGGTGGAGATAAATCACATTGTTTGGTGGATGCAGTTTGAACCAGAGCAGCAGCATGGAGGATGCAGTCTGAACCAGAGTAGCAGCATGGAGGATGCAGTCTGAACCAGAGCAGCAGCATGGAGGATGCAGTCTGAACCAGAGCAGCAGCATGGAGGATGCAGTCTGAACCAGAGCAGCAGCATGGAGGATGCAGTTTGAGCCAGAGCAGCAGCATGGAGGATGCAGTCTGAACCAGAGCAGCAGCATGGAGGATGCAGTTTGAGCCAGAGTAGCAGCATGGAGGATGCAGTCTGAGCCAGAGTAGCAGCATGGAGGATGCAGTTTGAGCCAGAGTAGCAGCATGGAGGATGCAGTTTGAGCCAGAGTAGCAGCATGGAGGATGCAGTTTGAGCCAGAGTAGCAGCATGGAGGATGCAGTCTGAGCCAGAGTAGCAGCATTGAGGATGCAGTCTGAGCCAGAGTAGCAGCATGGAGGATGCAGTCTGAACCAGAGTAGCAGCATGGAGGATGCAGTCTGAGCCAGAGCAGCAGCATGGAGGATGCAGTCTGAGCCAGAGCAGCAGCATGGAGGATGCAGTTTGAGCCAGAGCAGCAGCATGGAGGATGCAGTCTGAGCCAGAGCAGCAGCATGGAGGATGCAGTCTGAACCAGAGTAGCAGCATGGAGGATGCAGTCTGAGCCAGAGTAGCAGCATGGAGGATGCAGTCTGAGCCAGAGTAGCAGCATGGAGGATGCAGTTTGAACCAGAGTAGCAGCATGGAGGATGCAGTCTGAACCAGAGTAGCAGCATGGAGGATGCAGTCTGAGCCAGAGTAGCAGCATGGAGGATGCAGTCTGAACCAGAGTAGCAGCATGGAGGATGCAGTCTGAGCCAGAGTAGCAGCATGGAGGATGCAGTCTGAGCCAGAGCAGCAGCATGGAGGATGCAGTCTGAGCCAGAGTAGCAGCATGGAGGATGCAGTCTGAACCAGAGTAGCAGCATGGAGGATGCAGTCTGAGCCAGAGTAGCAGCATGGAGGATGCAGTCTGAACCAGAGTAGCAGCATGGAGGATGCAGTCTGAGCCAGAGTAGCAGCATGGAGGATGCAGTCTGAACCAGAGTAGCAGCATGGAGGATGCAGTCTGAGCCAGAGTAGCAGCATGGAGGATGCAGTTTGAGCCAGAGCAGCAGCATGGAGGATGCAGTCTGAGCCAGAGCAGCAGCATGGAGGATGCAGTCTGAGCCAGAGCAGCAGCATGGAGGATGCAGTTTGAGCCAGAGTAGCAGCATGGAGGATGCAGTCTGAGCCAGAGCAGCAGCATGGAGGATGCAGTCTGAGCCAGAGCAGCAGCATGGAGGATGCAGTCTGAGCCAGAGTAGCAGCATGGAGGATGCAGTTTGAGCCAGAGTAGCAGCATGGAGGATGCAGTCTGAGCCAGAGTAGCAGCATGGAGGATGCAGTCTGAGCCAGAGTAGCAGCATGGAGGATGCAGTCTGAGCCAGAGTAGCAGCATGGAGGATGCAGTTTGAGCCAGAGTAGCAGCATGGAGGATGCAGTCTGAGCCAGAGTAGCAGCATGGAGGATGCAGTCTGAGCCAGAGTAGCAGCATGGAGGATGCAGTCTGAGCCAGAGTAGCAGCATGGAGGATGCAGTCTGAGCAGAGTAGCAGCATGGAGGATGCAGTCTGAGCCAGAGTAGCAGCATGGAGGATGCAGTTGAGCCAGAGTAGCAGCATGGAGGATGCAGTCTGTTAGCCAGAGTAGCAGCATGGAGGATGCAGTCTGAACCAGAGTAGCAGCATGGAGGATGCAGTTTGAGCCAGAGTAGCAGCATGGAGGATGCAGTTTGAGCCAGAGCAGCAGCATGGAGGATGCAGTTGAGCCAGAGTAGCAGCATGGAGGATGCAGTTTGAGCCAGAGTAGCAGCATGGAGGATGCAGTCTGAGCCAGTAGCAGCATGGAGGATGCAGTTGAGCCAGAGCAGCAGCATGGAGGATGCAGTCTGAGCCAGAGTAGCAGCATGGAGGATGCAGTCTGAGCCAGAGTAGCAGCATGGAGGATGCAGTCTGACCAGAGCAGCAGCATGGAGGATGCAGTGAGCCAGAGCAGCAGCATGGAGGATGCAGTTGAACCAGAGCAGCAGCATGGAGGATGCAGTCTGAGCCAGAGCAGCAGCATGGAGGTCGGATCGTCACCTAAATAAATAAGTGGTCTGAAAAAAGTGAATGACAAACAAAATACACATAACCTTCCTCAGGCAGCGTGTTTGTGCCGGGGACAGGAGACCCCCCCCCCTTGATGAGAAACTGTAAGAAAGTATCGGGGGATCCCTCCGGAGTGGAGTCATGACGACTGGATCTGAATTATTTTTGTTGTGTTATATCAGCTGTACAATTGACCACATGGTGTTCTTAGTCTCCGTACCTCCTGGGTTTTACGAGCGACTTCTCAAGTAGGCTATAGAGAACGGCACAAAACACGATTAAACGTGACGGAATATCAAACCATGCTCGGATCTATAACCTGTAGAAAAGCTACACGGCGTCAGTTTAAAGTCATTCTGTCCTTCAGTTTACCGCATCATTTATGAGAATACATTTCTTAACAAGAGAACATCATCGAGGGGTGATCAATAACATTTCCGGATTTATTTATTTCTCCTGTGTGTGTGTGTGCGCTGAGGAGTCTCAAACAGACGTTAGTTTCATCATTTTAAGATTGGCTTTAATCAATTTGTGAAAATGAATTCTTCATATCTGATAAATGAGAGGTAGCGTTTTATTGATGGGATTATTTCCACATATTTCTCTCTTTTCTTCCGTCTGCCAACGGTGCCGCAGTTTCTCGTCTCTCCCGTTGTTGTGCGTAGTGCGTACGCATGGGCCAGTGTGCGTGGAGGACATTTCCCCGTTAAGTTAGTTTTTTATAAATCGCAAACAGTGCGTAGAAACTGGCGTACGCCATCTTTTGAGCGTACGCAGTACGTGGACTGAAGGAATCTTTGTGCAAACTCAAGTAAAAAAGTCAGAAATATTGAATTTTTCAGAAAATAAAAATATTGAATTTTGGAAAGTCTGAATTTTTAGCAAAACATTTGAATGATGAGATTTCCCTAAAAAACTCAGTGATGTTTATTTTCAGGGGAAAAAAGATATGATTTTAAGATTTTAGAAAAAATCAGATTTTATTTTGGTTGAGATTCTCGTACTGCAGCTCCTCTTTTCACCCTCTGTCTGAAACCAGAGCCCAGTCTGCTCTGATTGGTCATCTGTTGTGATTGGTCAACCGCTTAGAGATGTCCCGCCTCTTAGCGTACAATGTGTTGGAGCGCTCGGTTCTTGTTCACATTCGGTTCTTGTTCACATTCGGTTCTTGTTCACATTCGGTTCTTGTTCACATTCGGTTCTTGTTCACATTCGGTTCTTGTTCACATTCGGTTCTTCACATTCGGTTCTTGTTCACATTTCTTGTTCACATTCGGTTCTTGTTCACATTCGGTTCTTGTTCACATTCGGTTCTTGTTCACATTCGGTTCTTGTTCACATTCGGTTCTTGTTCACATTCGGTTCTTGTTCACATTCTGTTGACATGTAGACTTGTTGCACTCTTTAGTATGTTGCTATAGATGATGCACTGTAGGAGGAGCTCAGGTCAGAAGAAGCTGTAGCGGCTGAGCATCTGATGATAACACCTTTGAATGTTGAATCAATAGGAGCGCCAGTGTAAATAGATATCCCAGGAAGGAATGGGCCCTGAGGACTGAAGCCCTTAATGATGTGGCTCACCTGTCCCCAGGTAAAGAGGCCCCCGAGGTGGAGATGTCCATCCCGGGTCTGGACTGGGGAATGGACGAGGTGATGGGCAAGGACAGCAAGAAGGTCCCGCAGAAGAAGGTCCCATATGCCAAGCCCATCCCCGCGCAGTTCCAACAGGTAACACACTCCCTCTGTACAGGTAACACACCTGTACAGGTGACACACACTCCCTCTGTTCAGGTAACACACACTCCCTCTGTACAGATAACACACTCCCTCTGTACAGGTAACACACTCCCTCTGTACAGGTAACACACCTGTACAGGTGACACACACTCCCTCTGTTCAGGTAACACACACTCCCTCTGTACAGATAACACACCTTTACAGGTGACACACACTCCCTCTGTTCAGGTAACACACTCCCTCTGTACAGGTAAAACACACTCCGTCTGTACAGGTAACACACACTCCGTCTGTACAGGTAACACACACTCCGTCTGTACAGGTAACACACACTCCGTCTGTACAGGTAACACACACTCTGTTCCGACAGGTAACACACACTCAGGTCATACAGGTAACACACACTCAGGTCATACAGGTAACACACACTAAGGTCATACAGGTAACACACACTCAGTTAACACACACTCTGTTCCGACAGGTAACACACACTCAGGTCATACAGGTAACACACACTAAGGTCATACAGGTAACACACACTCAGTTAACACACACTCTGTTCCGACAGGTAACACACACTCACCTGTAATGTTACTTACAGAGTATTATTTAGTGGCAGGTGTGTATTCTGCCCAGGTGTGTGTTCTGTCTCTCACGGTGTCTCTCATGGTGTCTTCCCCCCCCCCCCCCCAGGCCTGGGCAGACAACAAAGTTCCCATGATGCCCCCTGGTGGAGACAAAGAGAGGAAGGGAGATCCGTCCGACCCGGAGCTGGGCTTCAACCCCCTGGAGGTACGTTCACACGCTCATTAACAACATATCTACACTGAACACCGTCAGCTGAGTGCACTCAAAGGATTGTGGGTAAAGGAGAACCATAGAGCAGCTCTAAAGGTGCGTCACACGCGGCGCGCTAACATGATAAGTCTGTCTCTTGGAGCCAATCAGAGGTGAGAATCTCAGCCTGTCGTCACTGACGGTTTTGAATCAGAAACCAACAGTAGCCGTTAGCTGTTAGCTGTTAGCCGTTAGCTGTTAGCCATTAGCTGTTAGCCATTAGCTCTCTCCTATCAGTAACTCATGTCTCACTAACAGGTGTCAGTAGTCTCTCAGTATGCAGAGGATCAGGGGCCCCTAATTCTGACCTTTGTGTTTTCCTCTCAGCAGATGAAGATGAGCTCAGACGGGAACATGGGGCCCCCTCAGGGCTCGATGCCCCCCTTCTCCGGCCCTGGGGGCCCCGGGGGCCCGATGCCCTCCTGGCCAGCAGGGCTTTCCCCCCAACATGCCTCCTCAGCAGATGCCCAACAACATGGGGCCCCCCATGCAGCCTCCCTTCATGCCCCCCGGACAGATGGGGCCCCCCTCTGGACCCCAGGCTCACCAGGGACCCCATCAGGGCATGATGGGGCCCCCGGACATGCAGAGACACCCTGGCCCTCCCAGGAACATGGGACCCCAGGGGCCTCACGGTATGGGACCCAGAGGGATGCAGGGGCCCCATGGAGGGATGATGGGCCCCCCTCCTCGAGGAATGGGTCCAAGAGACCCTCAGGGACCTCCACCTCAGGGGGGCATGATGCCACCTCAGGGGGCCATGATGGGGCCCCCACCCAGGACACAAAACAACTATGGGATGGGCAACATGCAGGGGCCCCCGGGAGGATGCACGGGCCCCCAGGAAACATGCAGGGGCCCCCAGGTAACATGCAAGGACCACATGGAAACATGCAGGGGCCCCCTGGTAACATGCAGGGGCCCATGGAAACATGCAGGGACCCCCAGGAAACATGCAGGGGCCCCCAGGAAACATGCAGGGGCCCCCAGGAAACATGCAAGGACCCCCAGGGAACATGCAAGGGCCCCCAGGGAACATGCAGGGGCCCCCAGGGAACATGCAGGGACCCCCAGGGAACATGCAGGGGGCCTCATACATGCAGAACTCGGGGCCCATGATGCACGGGATGGGTTCTCAGGGGTCCAACAACAAAGGTAAGAGGGAGGGGCCCCCGGTGCAGGTTAATCACCGCGAGGCCCCTCCCCGTCCTGATAACGTCTGTTTCCTCTCCTCAGATCCCCGAGGGCCCCCGCCCAACCACCACATGGGCCCCCCCGAGAGACAGGGGGGGGGGCAGGACCAGGGCCAGGGCTCGGGCTCGGGTCCCTACTGGGGCGAGCAGCAGGGCCGCCGGGGGCCACAGGACTTCGAGGGGGGACAGGACTTCCACAGCAGAGCGGAGGAGGGCTGGAGGCCGGGGTACCGGGGGGGCCACAGAGGGGGGGGGGGCAACTGGGGCCCCGAAGAGAGGTTCCCCGGTGGGGAGTTCCGGGGCCGAAGGGACGACAGGTGAGGTGTTAGCAAGTGAGCGTCTTAGTACGTTAGCGTTTGAGCGTCTTAGCACGTTAGCGTGTGAGCGTTTTAGCACGTTAGCGTGTTGGCGTGTGAGCGTCTTAGCACGTTAGCACGTTATCGTGTGGGCGTTTTAGCACGTTGGCATGTGAGCGTTTTAGCACGTTGGCGTGTGAGCGTTTTAGCACGTTAGCGTGTTAGCACGTTAGCGTGTGAGCGTCTTAGCACGTTAGCGTGTGAGCGTCTTAGCACGTTAGCGTGTTAGCGTGTGAGCGTCTTAGCACGTTAGCGTGTTAGCACGTTGGCGTGTGAGCGTCTTAGCACGTTAGCGTGTTAGCACGTTTTGCACGTTGGCGTGTGAGCGTCTTAGCACGTTAGCGTGTGAACGTGTTAGCGTGTTAGCGTGTGAGCGTCTTAGCACGTTAGCGTGTTAGCATGTGAGCGTCTTAGCACATTAGCGTTTTAGCACGTTGGCGTGTGAGCGTGTTAGCACGTTAGCGTGTGAGCGTGTTAGCACGTTAGCGTGTGAGCGTGTTAGCACGTTAGCGTGTTAGCACGTGAGTGTGTTAGCGTGTTAGCATGTGAGCGTCTTAGCACATTAGCGTGTTAGCATGTGAGCGTCTTAGCACGTTAGCGTGTTAGCATCTGAGCGTTCTACTGAATCGCTGTGAAAACAAACTACAGAGAAGATGGATCCTTTATTTATCCCAAGTTGAGAATTAGTTCAGTCAGAAACATTTTGAAGTCAATAAACAACAATCACAACATTTCTGTAAAATAGGATAAAATAAACATGAAAAACAAGATGTTCATTTCTCAGTAGAAAAGACTCAGAAGAGTAAATCCACTCTGTAAGGAACACAGAATCCTCTCCAACAGACCCATATACACACACCTGAGGGATGGTCTGAGCATCAGCAGCGCTGTTTCCAGCTCAGCATGTTGTAATGGACTGAGTTTCTGTTCACATTGACCCACACATCATCATCATCATTTGTACGTGCTTTCCTGATACTAGCGCAGTATTTAAGGTCAGGGGTTATTATCATTGACCTCAGACTGGTTCTGACTCGAAGCTCCTGCTGTCTCTGAGGGTTTTACGGGTCTCCTAACGCCCTTCTGGTTCCCCTGGTTCTGCTCCAGGTTCAGAGGAAGCGGGCGGCCCGGCGCTCGGGGTTTCCCTGAGGAGTTCAGCGGGTCGGAGGAGGGCTTCGAGGGGCCGGAAGATGGGAGCCGAGGCTGGGACCCCGGGGCCCGAGGGGGGGCCCGAGGGAGGCCCCCCCGAGGAGGAGGAGGAGGAGGAGGAGGAGGAGGTGAGGAGCATTATGCAAAGCTTGTTTTCGCCGTTTTCTGCAAATGCTAATTTATGCAATTTATGCTAATTGTGTAAATATCCAACATATGCAGGTTAGCATCCAGCAGGTTAGCATCCAGCAGGTTAGCATCCAGCAGGTTAGCATCCAGCAGGTTAGCATCCAGCAGGTTAGCATCCAGCAGGTTAGCATCCAGCAGGTTAGCATCCAGCAGGTAGCATCCAGCAGGTTAGCATCCAGCAGGTTAGCATCCAGCAGGTAGCATCCAGCAGGTTAGCATCCAGCAGGTAGCATCCAGCAGGTTAGCATCCAGCAGGTTAGCATCCAGCAGGTAGCATCCAGCAGGTTAGCATCCAGCAGGTTAGCATCCAGCAGGTAGCATCCAGCAGGTTAGCATCCAGCAGGTTAGCATCCAGCAGGTTAGCATCCAGCAGCTTCTATGTCTCAATCAGAATACCTTTCTATTCAAGGGGAAGTTACGTTGTTCCAGCAGAAAAGAGCCAAAGAGCTTAATGTTAACTAAGAAGCGTGCATCAAATAAATATTAAAGATTACATTACACAATTTACAAAATACACATCCTGTATCAGTTCTGAAGATTTAGCAGCCAGGTGTATCTATATATATATATATATATATGAGCTGGAGACCCTACAGCTCTACTTCACTTCACACAGACCTTACTCCAACTATTCTCATATCACGTGAACAGCTTAGGAAATACACAGAATAAAAAGTCGTCCAACATCACGGCTGGATTTAATACCAACCAGGTATTTCTGACTGAACTCCAGAGAGGGGAAGAGTACATCCTGTACTCAAGTAGAAGTACACACATCCTGTACTCAAGTAGAAGTACACACATCTGTACTCAAGTAGAATTACACACATCCTGTACTCAAGTAGAAGTACACACATCCTTTACTCAAGTAGAAGTACACACATCCTTTACTCAAGTAGAAGTACACACATCTGTACTCAAGTAGAATTACACACATCCTTTACTCAAGTAGAAGTACACACATCTGTACTCAAGTAGAAGTACACACATCTGTACTCAAGTAGAATTACACACATCCTGTACTCAAGTAGAAGTACACACATCTGTACTCAAGTAGAATTACACACATCCTGTACTCAAGTAGAAGTACACACATCCTTTACTCAAGTAGAAGTACACACATCTGTACTCAAGTAGAATTACACACATCCTTTACTCAAGTAGAAGTACACACATCTGTACTCAAGTAGAATTACACACATCCTGTACTCAAGTAGAAGTACACACATCTGTACTCAAGTAGAATTACACACATCCTGTACTCAAGTAGAAGTACACACATCCTTTACTCAAGGAGAAGTACACACATCCTTTACTCAAGTAGAAGTACACACATCTGTACTCAAGTAGAAGTACACACATCCTTTACTCAAGTAGAAGTACACAAATCTGTACTCAAGTAGAATTACACACATCCTGTACTCAAGTAGAAGTACACACATCCTTTACTCAAGGAGAAGTACACACATCCTGTACTCAAGTAGAAGTACACACATCTGTACTCAAGTAGAATTACACACATCCTGTACTCAAGTAGAAGTACACACATCCTTTACTCAGGTAGAAGTACACACATCCTGTACTCAAGTAGAAGTACACAGCCTGTACTCAAGTAGAAGTACACACATCCTTTACTCAAGTAGAAGTACACACATCCTTTACTCAAGTAGAAGTACACATCCTGTACTCAAGTAGAAGTACACACATCCTGTACTCAAGTAGAAGTACACACATCCTGTACTCAAGTAGAAGTACACACATCTTTTACTCAAGTAGAAGTACACAGCCTGTACTCAAGTAGAAGTACACACATCCTTTACTCAAGGAGAAGTACACACATCCTTTACTCAAGTAGAAGTACACACATCTGTACTCAAGTAGAAGTACACACATCCTTTACTCAAGTAGAAGTACACACATCCTTTACTCAAGTAGAATTACACATCCTGTACTCAAGTAGAAGTACACACATCCTGTACTCAAGTAGAAGTACACACATCCTGTACTCAAGTAGAAGTACACACATCCTGTACTCAAGTAGAAGTACACACATCCTGTACTCAAGTGGAAGTACACACATCCTGTACTCAAGTAGAAGTACACACAACCTGTACTCAAGTAGAAGTACACATCCTGTACTCAAGTAGAAGTACACACATCCTGTACTCAAGTGGAAGTACACACATCCTGTACTCAAGTAGAAGTACACACATCCTGTACTCAAGTAGAATTACACATCCTGTACTCAAGTAGAAGTACACACATCCTTTACTCAAGTAGAAGTACACACATCCTTTACTCAAGTAGAAGTACACACATCCTGTACTCAAGTGGAAGTACACACATCCTGTACTCAAGTAGAATTACACATCCTGTACTCAAGTAGAAGTACACACATCCTGTACTCAAGTGGAAGTACACACATCCTGTACTCAAGTAGAAGTACACACATCCTGTACTCAAGTGGAAGTACATACATCCTGTACTCAAGTAGAAGTACACACATCCTGTACTCAAATAGAAGTGCAGATACTCGTGTTTAAAGATACTCTGGTGAAAGTAGAAGTACTGACTAAGCTCCTTTACTCTTGTAAAAGTAAAGAGGGCTTTGAAATGTACTTCAGTAAAAAGTACCCATAACTACCAGCTGTTTTAAAGAGTACCTTCCGGCTTCCTGTCTGCAGGTCACGAGGGGTATCATGAGGGCCAGATGCATGATGGGTCGTCTCCGGTGGGGCGCTCCTCTTCCCTGCAGGGCATGGACATGGCCTCGCTGCCCCCCCGCAAGAGACCCTGGCAGAGGGGCCAGGGACCGCAGAGAGGGAGGCCCCGGGGCCCGAAGGAGGTACGTGCTCTTATTGTGAAGTCAGGTCATCGTGCTCTTATTGTGAAGTTGCGCTCTTATTGTGAAGTCAGGTCATCGTGCTCTTATTGTGAAGTCAGGTCATCCCGCTCTTATTCTGAAGTCAGGTCATCGCGCTCTTATTGTGAAGTCAGGTCATCGTGCTCTTATTGTGAAGTCAGGTCATCGCGCTCTTATTGTGAAGTCAGGTCATCGCGCTCTTATTGTGAAGTCAGGTCATCGTGCTCTCATCGCACTCTTATTGTGAGGTCAGGTCATCGTGCTCTCATCGCGCTCTTATTGTGAAGTCAGGTCATCGCGCTCTTATTGTGACGTCAGGTCATCCCGCTCTTATTGTGAAGTCAGGTCATCGCGCTCTTATTGTGAAGTCAGGTCATCCCGCTCTTATTGTGAAGTCAGGTCATCGTGCTCTCATCGCGCTCTTATTGTGAAGTCAGGTCATCGCGCTCTTATTGTGAAGTCAGGTCATCGCGCTCTTATTGTGAAGTCAGGTCGTCGTGCTCTCATCCCGCTCTTATTGTGAAGTCAGGTCATCGCGCTCTTATTGTGAAGTCAGGTCATCGCGCTCTTATTGTGAAGTCAGGTCATCCCGCTCTTATTCTGAAGTCAGGTCATCGCGCTCTTATTGTGAAGTCAGGTCATCGCGCTCTTATTGTGAAGTCAGGTCGTCGCGCTCTTATTGTGAAGTCAGGTCGTCGCGCTCTTATTCTGAAGTCAGGTCGTCGTGCTCTTATTCTGAAGTCAGGTCGTCGTGCTCTTATTGTGAAGTCAGGTCATCGTGCTCTTATTGTAAGTCAGGTCATCTGTGCTCTTATTGTGAAGTCAGGTCATCTGTGCTCTTATTGTGAAGTCAGGTCATCGTGCTCTTATTGTGAAGTCAGGTCATCGTGCTCTTATTGTGAAGTCAGGTCATCGTGCTCTTATTGTGAAGTCAGGTCATCGTGCTCTTATTGTGAAGTCAGGTCATCGTGCTCTTATTGTGAAGTTGCGCTCTTATTGTGAAGTCAGGTCATCGTGCTCTTATTGTGAAGTCAAGTCATCGTGCTCTTATTGTGAAGTCAGGTCATCGTGCTCTTATTGTGAAGTTGCGCTCTTATTGTGAAGTCAGGTCATCGCGCTCTTATTGTGAAGTCAGGTCATCCCGCTCTTATTCTGAAGTCAGGTCATCGCGCTCTTATTGTGAAGTCAGGTCATCGCGCTCTTATTGTGAAGTCAGGTCATCGTGCTTTTATTGTGAAGTCTAACCTGCTATGTGTGTGTGTGTGCAGGGCGCCCCCCCCAGAGGGAGGATGGGGGTTACGGTGTTCGGGGGGGTCGAGGAGGCTGGGGCCCCGGAGGCCCCGCCCCCCGGAGAGGAGGCCCCGCCCCCAGAGGACCACCGAGGGGGGGCCGCGGCCGGTAGTCCCCCCCCCATCAGAGACTCAGATGGAGGCTCCTGATTGGTCCGTTTTTAATGTAAAATATTGTAGAGAATCATCTGCCGTCTTTTATTTCACTTCGTCTGGTTGTTTTTGTAAAAGATTTCTATGTTTGTGTTTTCACCGAGGTGGAAAATAAAGATTCACACTTCAACTCTGTGTGTGTGTGTGTGTGTGTGTGTGTGTGTGTGTGTGTGTGTGTGTGTGTGTGTGTGTGTGTGTGTGTGGTTGTGTGTGTGTGTGTGTGTGTGTGTGTGTGTTTGTGGTGTGTGTGTGTGGTGTGTGTTGTGTGTGTGTGTGTGTGTGTGGTGTGTGTGTGTGTGTGTGTGTGTGTGTGTGTGTGTGTGTGTGTGTGTGTGTGTATCCCGTGTGACAGAGAAGTCTATGCTGCCCCAGAACGCCTCGTTGGAGATCTTTCTTTCTCCATTGTTTTCTTCCGGGGCCTATTGACGTCACTAAGTCCAAATGGACCAACAGGCACGCGGCTATAGAACAACAGGCACGCGGCTATAGAACAACAGGCACGCGGCTATAGAACAAGAGGCACGCGGCTATAGAACAACAGGCACGCGGCTATAGAACAACAGGCACGCGGCTATAGAACAACAGGCCCGCGGCTATAGAACAACAGGCCCGCGGCTATAGAACAACAGGCACGCGGCTATAGAACAACAGGCACGCGGCTATAGAACAACAGGCACGCGGCTATAGAACAACAGGCACGCGGCTATAGAACAACAGGCACGCGGCTATAGAACAACAGGCCCCCGGAGCGGACAGAGTGAGGTGGATATAGCGCAGTGTTTCTCAAACTTTTTCATACCAAGGACCTCTTAACCAATAAAAAAACACTCAGGGACCCCCTGACTCCACAGATACCCAGAAACAATAGGCCTGCCTACCACTCCAACAGTATATAACAAATGACAGCCTAATAATGACAGCTGAACTTCTCTGCATCGCCTCGTCCACACATTAAATCAACAATACAAATACAACTACAGATTATATCAGCATTTAGTTCAAATGTGATTTAAAATGCTCTCAGGTTTTCCACCTCTTATGAAATGTAGACTACATTTATTACGGAGTTTATGTCCAACAGACTGGTCTACCTCTCTGAGGGCTAACTCTCTGAGGTCTAACTCTCTGAGGGCTACCTCTCTGAGGTCTAACTCTCTGAGGTCTAACTCTCTGAGGGCTACCTCTCTGAGGTCTACCTCTCTGAGGTCTGAGCCCTTTGTTCTCACGTTAGGCTCGCCTGGGCTTTTTCTGTAAAAATTCTATTAAAACATGAACCTTGGTGACCGTCGGGCTGGCCTGCATGCTCTGCCCAACAGCAGCCTCTGATCATCAACAGACTTCATGCAACGCTTCATCGGATGCATGTATTATAATCTCTATCTCACTCCTAACCTCTGAATCTACTGCCAGCATGGATACATGTTCATCAAATACATCCATTGTTTGTTCTATATGCTTCTTGAAATTGAACAATTTAAATCTATTCTAGTAGACCTCAACAATGGAACTATGATCAGTAGAAATGGCCATGACACGGGACCTTTAAGAAGATATTCATATTAAAATAAACTTAAAACAGATTTATTAAGTCCTGAAATTAAAACGTCACCTTTTAAATGTTGATATCGTGAACCTGAAGTCGAGATACAAGCTTCATAGAAACACTGAACATGTCCTGATAGAGGGTTAGATTTAAAGATAATGAAACTTATCATCTGTTCCAACAGAAAGCAACACTTTATTATTATTATAGGAAGTGAAGGCACAGGAATACAAACAGTATTACACAGTATGGTGTGAGCGGATGGGTTAGGGGTTAAACTATAATATATATAACTCTGGTTTGATTATTCATATCAACATCGATCACATCTCTGAGTTAGGCTTTAAAGAGCTTTAAAGAGTTAGGCTCTGAAGAGCTTTAAAGAGTTAGGCTCTGAAGAGCTTTAAAGAGTTAGGCTCTGAATCTGATCACAGTTTAAATGAGCGAGTTATCAGTGAGTCCAATGAACTGCAGAACACCAGAGAGTGAAACAAATAGATTTAATCATTATTTGGTGTTTACATTCAGAGTCAGAGTTCCTGCAGGAGAGACAGGGCACACCTGCGTGACGTCACAGTTTACTCCTGCGTGACGTCACAGTTTACTGCTGCATCAGGAATCAAGTTTCTCTCAAACAGTCTTTGGTCCTCATATCCTCATCCGTTCTCCCGTCAGATCGGAAGGCTCTTCCCGCTCACTGTCCTTTTGATCGCTGCCGCCGCCGCGCCGCTCATGAAACGCATCCCCGCGCTGCCGCCCGGCACAAGCGACACCACGCTCACCGCGATGACGGCGACCTGCAGCGCGGCACCCAGCGCGGTGAGCGCGGTGCTGTGCAGGTGCAGCGCCGCGTACAGAGTGCCGCCCAGCGCACACAGATACACGGCGAACGCGGGGGAGGAGCGCAGCCCCGCGAACAGCCTGGCGGGGCCGCGCAGCACTGCCGCGGACGCGATGGCGAACAGAGAGCCAAGCGACCACAGCAGCGCGAACTTCCGCGCGTAGAGCAGCAGCAGCGGCGCGTAGAGCGCGGAGAGCGCGAAGCAGAGTGCAGAGAGCGCGGCGAACAGCGCGGCGCCGACCAGCCTCTGGCCGCGCGTCAGACCCGGCAGGCAGGCGTCCGGCTCCGGGGCCCAGGGCCAGGAAACACCGCTGCTGGAGCTGGAGCCCGGGCCCGACGCGCTGCCGGACCAGCGGCTGGACCAGCGGCCGAACCAGCTCCCCGGGACCGGGTCCTCCGGCAGCTCCACCGCGGTGCCGCCCCGCGCCGCGCCGCCTTTAGGCTCCTTACTCTGGGACAGATACTCCTGCAGCTGCCGGTTCAGGTCCGCCATGACGGAGGAGCTAACAGGCTAACGGCTAACAGGAAGGACTTCTTTTTCTTCTTCTTCCAGTTGTATTGTGGGTGGCATCCAGCCTGAAGGAGCAGTACCGCCCCCTGTCGGAGGGGAGCAGACACTACATTGAGCTGAGGCAGAATCAGGGAAACATTTGTTAAGCAGGTCCTACCATTGCAATTAGTTACAAGGCTAACTTTATAAAGTGCTTTATTTCTTTGTCTCTAAAGTAGTCTCCAGGTGAACAGAGACAGGTGTGTTTTCAGTTGGCAGCTCTCCACCAGGAGCCAGCGCAGCAAACAGGTGCTTTTGAGGGGAACCAGAACACCCCTCACTCACATTCTAAATCCCTCACAATGAAATGAACAACAATAAATAAATATCAGATGAGACGCTATGAGCGGTAACTCCCTTTGACATCCTGCAGGGCCGGGACAGAAAGACCCACACCCAGACCCAGACCCACACCCAGACCCACACCCAGACCCAGACACACACATCATTTATGAGAATACGTTTCATAACATTAAGACAACATGTGTGTGCGCGCTGAGTCTCAAACAGGCGTTTGTTAAATCATTTTAAGATTGGCTTTAATCCATTTCTGCAACTTAATTCTTCATATCTGATAAATGAGAGGTAACATTTCATTTATGGTATTATTTCCACATATTTCTCTCCTTTCTTCCTTCTGCCAACGTGTCTCAGTCCCTCATCTCTCCGTCTCTGTGCGTGGGTCAGAGTGTCCTGCACGGGTCAGAGTGTCCTGCACGGGTCAGAGTGTCCACCACGGGTCAGAGTGTCCACCACGGGTCAGAGTGTCCTCCACGGGTCAGTGTCCTCCACGGGTCAGAGTGTCCTCCACGGGTCAGTGTCCACCACGGATCAGAGTGTCCTCCACGGGTCAGTGTCCTGCGTGGGTCAGAGTGTCCACCACGGGTCAGAGTGTCCTCCACGGGTCAGTGTCCTCCACGGGTCAGAGTGTCCTCCACGGGTCAGTGTCCTCCACGGGTCAGTGTCCTCCACGGGTCATCAGCAGGTGCTCCATGATGTCTCCTCACCCTGCCATTCACTGTGTATACTGCTTTGTGTCACTTTTTGTTTAAAGGTCCCGTCTCATGGCCCGTTCTACTGATCATGATTCCATTGTTGAGGTCTACTAGAATAGATTCACATTGTTCAATGTTCCAAACTCACATTGGTTTCTCATACAGCATCTCTGTATAGCATGTGTATTCACTCTCTGTCCTACACGCCTTGTTGGAGCTCCTGCCCCCCCCTCCCTGTGAGCCCAGTGTGCTCTGATTGGTCGCGAAGCTGGGAGGCTCGTTGCTGCTGTGTGAGCTGCTGCGAGGAGCAGACAGGCTTTCCGTGTCGGCGTCTCGGCGATACAGGAGAACAAGCGAAACTCATCCTGAGCACACACACACTCACAGCCGAAGTAAAATCAATAAGTGTGGCTTGATATTGAGAAAGAAAAAGGTTTATAACGCTGTGAGCATGGGTCTGCGGAGAGCATGGGTCTGCGGAGAGCATGGGTCTGTGGTAGATACCTTGTTTGTTTTAAACATCATAAATACACAAACAACAATGAGTACTTACAGGTTGTGTACCCGAATCTCCCGCTGGTCCAAACAAAGTATACAGCATCGTTCTTCAGTGCCCTACGCTGTGCATATCCGCCATGAGTCGCTGAAAGGTTTGGGAAGCTTTGTTTGGTGACAGGCTGGCAGAGGGTGCGTCCTCTGGGTGTCCCCACGTCAGAGGACCCAGGAGGTAACCAATGGAAAAAGAGAAATCCCCAACGAGGCGTTCTGGGGCAGCACAGACAGGTCTTCTCTGTGTTAGAGTTGTACTCTCTACAGGGTGCACTTTGAGGGTTAGTGACTCTGCAGACCGGTTACATGCAGAAGCTTCAGAACACAAGGGGACGGATCAGAACCAGAACCAGCAGGACATGGGACCTTCAAGATAAAAACCTTCATAAATAAACTGTTGACAGTTCTGCTGTTTGAGTGGCCGTGTCTGACCTGACCTTTACCTCACCGACCTCCATTAAGCTTAGCATTGATAAAAAGATGCTGAATTGGCTGTAAATAGAAAGGATGTATGTTTCCATCATGTATTTTCAGACATGTGAGACCAGGCATGTGAAACTAGATAGAACATTCTAAACTTTTGACCTATGCATTCTAGAAGGTGCAATAAAAGCGTAAAAGTTCCAACCACAATTCTGAGAAGGCGCTTGTGGTTTGCGGAGGACCGAGGAGCGAGGAGCGATAACGGAGGAGCGATAATCGAGGAACCCCCAGACCATCCTCCGGTGAAATCCTCAGCCACTCGCCCCGCCCCCTTACTGTGAATCACACACTGATTGGACGATGCAGCGCATGCACTGATCTGTTGCTTCTTGACATGAGAGCAGGGGCGGATCTACCGGGGTGGCATGGGGTGGCAACTGCCACCCTAAAAAAGAGCCTTGCCACCCCAGCTTGGAAATGTGATTGGCGGCGATTTCATTTGAACGGGACGACGCTTAACGAGAAGCATTCGGACCCAAGCAGACGGAAGGAATGAGGTGCGGTCTACAATGACCGAGAAGAGCCTGTCAGTCTGGCTGCTCTCAGCATTGAATCAAAACGCACTGAAGCTGTTGATCTTAATACGGTTGTGAGGCGTTTTGCTGAACAACATGGTAATCGCCGCATTCAGCTGTTATAGGCAACTTGATGCTCTGCTCACGGACGAGCATAACAAACTGTTAAGATGATGACCTTACGTGTGTAAATATTATTTTTTCTTTGAGGGGGTCTGCCCCCAAAAAACAGTTTCAAGTCCTGAGAAAGTCAAATCAGACGGTGTGTCAAACGTCACTGCCCAGCCAACAGAAAGTAACCACTTTGATTGAACTAGGCCAGCAGGTAAGGGCTCTCCACTGGATAATAACTGCAGCGATGTTTATGTTTGAGCTGAATACCCATGTTTTAACCCTAACTGATGCAGTTAGTCACTTCTTTAATGTTTGTTCTTTCTGATGTAAAGTCAAGGTTGTAACTGTTTGCAGTAAAGTCGTGGGGCGCTGAACTGTTCCTTTGGATCTTTAGAATTTTGATACATGATATAATTACTTGTCTTGGACTAATCACAGAGCTGGAGGACTAATCACAGAGCTGGAGGACTAATCACAGAGCTGGAGGACTAATCACGGGGTTTGTGAAGCAAAGCACATGTTGTAGTCCCAAACGAAAGCTGAGGATTCTGGGTAGTGTAGTGTCTTCTGCCATCCTAAACTCCGAGAAAATATTTGTTTCTCCGAATCGAAGGGGAAAAATACAAAAGCATTGAACACAATTTAAACCAATCAATGTTGAGTAATCAACAAGGATACTCTGGTGTTTCTGAGTTGATGAGTAGTGCAGATATCACTGTAACATCAATCCACAGTAAAGAGAATACTTACTTCCGGGTGTAAAATCCTCCGTTATCCAATGGGAATGGACGCTCACATTGCCTTTAACTGCCGCCGACATGAACCGATGCGGTGCTTCCCTGAGCGTCAAATACCGCCGCCGATGGGAATACATTGCAATCAGTTGAAAGCTCTTTGCGTCCGTTTATGAAGCTGAAGGAGACTCGGCGCGTCACAACTGCACGCCATAGGACCCTGACCAAGCGTGGCTCCATAGGACCCTGACCAAGCGTCGCTCCATAGGACCCTGACCAAGGGTCGCTCCATAGGACCCTGACCAAGCGTCGCTCCTGGACGTTCAGGGAGTGAGACTGTGTCGCTCCTGGACGTTCAGGGAGTGAGACTGTGTCGCTCCTGGACGTTCAGGGAGTGAGACTGTGTCGCTCCTGGACGTTCAGGGAGTGAGACTGTGTCGCTCCTGGACGTTCAGGGGGTGAGACTGTGTCGCTCCTGGACGTTCAGGGGGTGAGACTGTCGCTCCTGGACGTTCAGGGAGTGAGTCTGTGTTGCTCCTGGACGTTCAGGGAGGGAGACTGTGTTGCTCCTGGACGTTCAGGGAGGGAGACTGTGTTGCTCCTGGACGTTCAGGGAGGGAGACTGTGTCGCTCCGGGACGTTCAGGGAGGAGACTGTGTCGCTCCTGGACGTTCAGGGGGTGAGACTGTGTCGCTCCTGGACGTTCAGGGGGGGAGACTGTGTTGCTCCTGGACGTTCAGGGAGGGAGACTGTGTTGCTCCTGGACGTTCAGGGGGGGAGACTGTGTTGCTCCTGGACGTTCAGGGGGGGAGACTGTGTTGCTCCTGGACGTTCAGGGGGGGAGACTGTGTTGCTCCTGGACGTTCAGGGAGGGAGACTGTGTTGCTCCTGGACGTTCAGGGAGGGAGACTGTGTCCCCCGCTGACACTTTACCTCTGCCACATCATAGACTATATGCATTACATTAATGCACACAATGTTCTTACTGCTTTCTGGACATATTCTGATTTCACATTTCATAGTTTATATTCTAAAACTCATTCATAGCATTCTATTTCCTGTGAATTACTGCTTTATTTTATTGCTATTTAACTGTATTTTATTACGGTGTAAAAGATGTTGTTTTATATTTGATGTCTGCACCACGACATCAAGTCAAACTCCTCGTATGTGTGAACCTACCTGGCAATAAACCTGAACAGCACAGCCTGAAAGCTACCTGAGTATTAAAGAAGGGAAACAGGGAGAGGAGCAGCTGTGTTTCCTCGGAGCACGCCGCGTTTCCTCGGAGCACGCCGTGTTTCCTCGGAGCACGCCACGTTTCCTCGGAGCACGCCGCGTTTCCTCGGAGCACGCCGCGTTTCCTCGGAGCACGCCGCGTTTCCTCGGAGCACGCCGCGTTTCCTCGGAGCACGTCGCGTTTCCTCGGAGCACGCCGCATTTCCTCGGAGCACGCCGTGTTTCCTCGGAGCAGCTGTGTTTCCTCGGAGCACGCCGTGTTTCCTCGGAGCACGGAGCACGCCGCGTTTCCTCGGAGCACGCCGCGTTTCCTCGGAGCACGCCGCGTTTCCTCGGAGCACGCCGTGTTTCCTCGGAGCACGCCACGGCTCCTTTTTGTGATCTCATTACTAATGGAACCAAAAACAATGAATAAAGTGAGTGGGAAAAAGAAACATGAGTCTCAGTCGTTTATTCATTGTGTGTGTGTGTGTGTGTGTGTGTGTGTGTGTGTGTGTGTGTGTGTGTGTGTGTGTGTGTGTGTGTGTGTGTGTGTGTGTGTGTGTGTGTGTGTGTGTGTGTGTGTGTGTGTGTGTGTGTGTGTGTGTGTGTGTGTGTGTGTGTGTGTGTGTGTGTGTGTGTGTGTGTGTGTGTGTGTGTGTGTTGGAGGGCCACCCTTTGGAGTGGTTGAAGGTTCGAGCCCGCTCCGCACCGTTCGTTGATGAGTGGTCTGCTATAAGAGGAAGGACTCAGACACCGAGATATGAGGTTAACAATAAGCTGATTTAATGGTAAAAGCAACAGTACAATATAACGAAGTACTTCGGGCCCTGGTTCTACTACCGTGCGATATACGTATCAGACAGTCAGACAGAACAGGGGCCCCGAGTATAAGGAAGTTACAATATTTATACACACAAACGGGGAGGAGTTGTGTCGGTTGCTCCTCCCTAGGTGTTATTTACTGGTGGATTCACTCCTGGGCGAGCCCTAGGCAGCAAATCAGAGTGAGTCAGCCATTGCTGCCCTGGAGACCGTCTTCCACTCCTGGACAGAGCGTGGGAGGTCTGGATCTACTGCGCCCGCTGATAAGTCCCAGGCCATCTTCATGGCAGCCATGGTGTAAACAATTCATGGGGTCAACATAACAATCTTTATCTTTGCAAAAAGCCGGTGCGATGTGCTGTTCTGACTACCTCTTTGTATTCTCTCAGTCTCTGCACATGACCTTGCTACTTTCAATGTTGTAAGTTAAACACTTTCCCATGCAACCCCTCCCCACGCTCCTGTCCACCCCATCAAAACCCGGGGGGGGGCGACTGGGTCCATCCATTCCCAAGTCACGGCACACACAATGAGCACAGCAAGAAAATAATACCACAATGAGGATATTGCCCTAGTTTCATCAGCAGTTTCATAAGCAGACATTTTACACAGACTATTGGCGCCTAAGATATGTCGGGCCAAGGTTATAGTTATTGAAACAGGTTATACAGGTTACTTTAACGTGCATGTGTGTGTGTGTGTGCGTTTGTGCGTGCGCGTGTGTTTGTGCGTGCGTGCGCGTGCGTGTGTGTTTGTGCGTGCGTGTGTGTTTGTGCGTGCGTGCGCGTGTGTGCGTGTGTGTTTGTGCGTGCGTGCGTGCGCGTGTGTGTTTGTGCGTGCGTGCGCGTGTGTCTTGACATGCATTGTTTATATGTAGGGAAGGATAGGATATCTTTATTGTCATTGCACAAGTACAACGCGATTCAGTGTGCAGATGATGATCAATAATCAAAGCGTGTATATATATATATATATGTATGTATATATATATATATATATATATATATATATATATATATATATATATATATACATATATATATATATATATATACATATATATATATATATACATAATATATATATATATATATATATATATTATATATATTATATATATATATATAATATATATATATATTATATATATATATACATATATATATATATATATATATGCTCTGCTCCTCACAGAGAGCAGAGCAAAGAGGAGAGAGTCTGTGTGACTCACTTAGTGGGTAAGGGGAGATAGCCCCCTTTGCTCTGCTCCTCACAGAGAGCAGAGCAAAGAGGAGAGAGTCTGTGTGACTCACTTAGTGGGTAAGGGAGATAGCCCCCTTTGCTCTGCTCCTCACAGAGAGCAGAGCAAAGAGGAGAGAGTCTGTGTGACTCACTTAGTGGGTAAGGGAGATAGCCCCCTTTGCTCTGCTCCTCACAGAGAGCAGAGCAAAGAGGAGAGAGTCTGTGTGACTCACTTAGTGGGTAAGGGGAGATAGCCCCCATTGCTCTGCTCCTCACAGAGAGCAGAGCAAAGAGGAGAGAGTCTGTGTGACTCACTTAGTGGGTAAGGGGAGATAGCCCCCATTGCTCTGCTCCTCACAGAGAGCAGAGCAAAGAGGAGAGATGGAAGGTAATAAATAGTATAATTAAGAAGAAAAGAAATGAATTTAAGGAATTCCAAAGCGAAGGACAAACCCCAACGGATGTTGCAAATAGCTTTAACGAGTTCTTTACTGAAATCATGCGAGAATGCAATCAGTCCAGCTTCATGTCAAGGTGAGGATTCTCTGAAGAACTGCAACCTACAGAGTATGTTCTTGAACCCAATTCCAGAAAAAGAGCTGCTTGATATTGTTAATACTCAACGCAGTAAACAGTCCAAAGATTATTTAGCACTTAGTATGAACATTGTTAAACAGGTTGCACCAAACTTTGTAGCCCCCCTAGTAAATATATGCAATAAATCGTTCCAACAAGGTGTTTCCCAAATCCCAATGAAATGAAATGAAAATCGCGAAGGTGATTCCGGTTTTCAAACCTGGTGATAAATCAAGTTTTAAAAACTATAGACACATTTCTTTGCTACCACAGTTTTCAAAAGTCCTGGAGAAACTCTTCAACAACCGTCTGGAGTCATTCCTCAGCACAGTTAATATACTATGCCCCAGCCAATATGGATTTCAGAAAAGTCACTACTTCTTCAGCAGTAATGGAACTGGTTGAAGAAATGACCAACAACATTATGAAACAAATGATTACAGCTGGTATATTCATTGACCTTCAAAGGCTTCTGATACTGTGAGCCATATACTGCTACACACATTAGAACATTAGGGCATGAGGGCTCCAGCCAAAGAATGGGTTAAGAGTTATCTGAGAAATAGGCTACAACAAGGATCCATTTTAGGTCCAAAACGTTCTGATTTATATTAATGACATTATCAACACCTCCGACATGTTCAAGTTCATTTTGTTTGCCGATGATACCACCATTCTCTGCTCCCATCATAATCTTGGCGATCTTGTTAAAATTGTGAATGCAGAGTTAGAAGAAATACTAAGTAACTGGTTTGCAGTTAAGAAATGATCCCTCAATGTGGCCCAAACCAATGACATGTTATTCAACAGAGTCTGAGAGTACAAAGGACTGTTATACGGATTGGCCGTACCGAGATAGAGAAAGTCGGTGCATGTAAATGTTTAGGACTGCTGGTTGACGAAAACTCAACTGGAAGCACCATATCAATTATGTACCAACTAAACTGTCAAAAAGGTATTTTGTTTCATACTAAGAACATTCTGGAGGAACAACTACTCAGAACTCTTTATAGTCTACTTCTCCCTTACCTTTACTACTGCTCCGAAATATGGGGAAACACACACTCAACACATCTAGAAAAAACTCAATCTATTAAAATGTGTTGACATAGTAAAGCTTCGAACAGTACTGATTATGCACCCATAACAAAATGCCTACTAACATTCAAAAGCAGTTCCAAAGCACAGTCAGGAAATACGAGGCATGCCAACGGGCTGCGAGCCCTGGAGAACAGCATCCAATCCCACAGCTGATCCAGGACTTAGGGCGTGGAATGGACTTCACCAGACCTTCCAAGTGTCACTGTCATCAACAATTCAAAACTAAATTCAAAAAAAAGTACATCTGCAGATTACTCCAGCTAACAAATATTGGGTATTCCCAGAATAAATATTTTTTTTTAGAGATAATAACTTCTCAGTTTGTTTATTTCTTTAATATTGTTTACATTACTTTTTATTTATTTTTTCCTTCTTTTCATCGTTATGTGGTTGAATTATTATTTCAGCTGGAAATTGCCTTGCAATATTTGTATTGAGTGCATTTGTGTACTTATACACCTGAACATATGGTGCTTATGTATATTCTGTGTATGTGTGAACATCTGAATGCAACAAAGTAACTTGAAAATAAGTGTTCACAATGTTTATATAAAAAAATTGAATTTTGAGATTCTGAGAAAAATACCAACACATTAGTTTCTTTTCTTGAGAGGACCATAAATACATGGATCCTGAGATTGAAGCTCAACCAGTGAGTTCACATCTCACATCTTCAATCTCCTCCTGATCACGTCTCAGTTTCAACACGTTAACGTTTACAGAAAACAGACCCTGTGTTATTGCTGAGTCATGGTCGGCTTTATTCAGATTAAATGGTATAAATAAAGCCAGCCTTTGGTTTCACACTGTGGTTGAAAAGTGACTGTATATTTAATGTGAATTAGACACACCTTTAGGTCAGTACAGGTTTGTCTTTTTATGTTTTATATATTATATACAACACATATTCAATATAAAAACTGACAGGAGGTGAACAGACTCATTACAGACGAAACCTGAACACAAAGCTGCAGGATGATCTACTCCTGCTTCCTCTGAGGATCAGTCCTCCTCCTCCTTCTTCTCCTCCTTCTCCTCTTCCTCCTCCTTCTTCTTCTTCACCTCCTCCCTCCTCTTCTTCACCTCCTTCAGCCCCTCCTGAATGGCGTGCACAGCCTCCTGGTCTTTGGCCTGCAGAGCCAGACTCAGAGCCTCCTGGTAGCAACGCACCGAGTCCTCGAGCCGTCCTGAGGGCACAGACACACCATGACTCAGCAGGTATCAACACACCATGACTCAGCAGGTATCAACACACCATGACTCAGCAGGTATCAACACACCATGACTCAGCAGGTATCAACACACCATGACTCAGCAGATATCAACACACCATGACTCAGCAGGTATTAACGGCGTTACCTGTGTGCAGCAGGATGCCGGCCATGTTTCCCAGCAGCACTTGCAGGTCAGGGTGTGTGACGCTGCGACTCAGCTCCACAGCATGCTGCACCAGCTGCAGGGCGTCGTCATGGTGGCCTGCAGATCCAAGATGGTGGCCAGGTCGCTCATCAGCACCAGAGTCTAGGGAGGGAGGGAGGGAGGGAGGAGGGGGGGCACATTACTACAGTGTGTGTGTGTGTGTGTCTACCTGTGTGTACCTGTGTGTGCGCACGTGTACGTGCGTGTACGTGCGTGTACCTGAGGGTGTGCGTGTAGGTGCGTGTACGTGCGTGTACCTGAGGGTGTGCGTGTAGGTGCGTGTACCTGAGGGTGTGCGTGTACGTGCGTGTACCTGAGGACGTGCGTGTACCCGAGGGTGTGCGTGTACGTGCGTGTACTGAGGACGTGCGTGTACCTGTGGACGTGCGTGTACCTGAGGGTGTGCGTGTACGTGCGTGTACCTGAGGGTGTACGTGCGTGTACCTGAGGATGTGTGTGTACCTGAGGATGTGTGTGTACCTGAGGGGTGTGTGTACGTGCGTGTACCTGAGGGTGTGTGTGTACCTGAGGGTGTGCATGTACGTGCGTGTACCTGAGGGTGTGCGTGTACCTGAGGGTGGCGTGTACATGAGGGTGTGCGTGTACCTGAGGGTGTGCGTGTGTCTGGTGTGACGTGGTGTACCTGAGGGTGCGCGTGTACCTGAGACGTGCGTGTACCTGAGGGTGTGCGTGTACGTGCGTGTACCTGAGGGCGTGCGTGTACCTGAGGACGTGCGTGTACCTGAGGACGTGCGTGTACCTGAGGACGTGCGTGTACGTGCGTGTACCTGAGGGTGTACTTGCGTGTACCTGAGGGTGTGCATGTACGTGCGTGTACCTGAGGGTGTGTGTGTACCTGAGGGTGTGCGTGTACCTGAGGGTGTGCGTGTACGTGCGTGTACCTGAGGGTGTGTGTGTACCTGAGGGTGTGCGTGTACCTGAGGGTGTGTGTGTACGTGCATGTACCTGAGGGTGTGTGTGTACCTGAGGGTGTGCGTGTACCTGAGGGTGTGCGTGTACGTGCGT
>JASDAP010000148.1:53228-70728 GCA_031216635.1 Dissostichus eleginoides | reverse complement strand
GACAGGTGAGAGAGAGACAGGTGAGAGAGAGACAGGTGAGAGAGAGGTGAGAGAGAGGTGAGAGAGAGGTGAGAGAGAGACAGGTGAGAGAGAGGTGAGAGAGAGACAGGTGAGAGAGAGACAGGTGAGAGAGAGACAGGTGAGAGAGAGGTGAGAGAGAGACAGGTGAGAGAGAGGTGAGAGAGAGACAGGTGAGAGACAGGTGAGAGAGAGACAGGTGAGAGAGAGACAGGTGAGAGAGAGACAGGTGAGAGAGAGGTGAGAGAGAGACAGGTGAGAGAGAGGTGAGAGAGAGACAGGTGAGAGAGAGACAGGTGAGAGAGAGACAGGTGAGAGAGAGGTGAGAGAGAGACAGGTGAGAGAGAGACAGGTGAGAGAGAGACAGGTGAGAGACAGACAGGTGAGAGACAGACAGGTGAGAGACAGACAGGTGAGAGAGAGACAGGTGAGAGAGAGACAGGTGAGAGACAGGTGAGAGAGAGACAGGTGAGAGAGAGGTGAGAGAGAGACAGGTGAGAGAGAGACAGGTGAGAGAGAGACAGGTGAGAGACAGACAGGTGAGAGACAGGTGAGAGAGAGACAGGTGAGAGAGAGACAGGTGAGAGAGAGACAGGTGAGAGACAGGTGAGAGAGAGACAGGTGAGAGAGAGGTGAGAGAGAGACAGGTGAGAGACAGGTGAGAGAGAGACAGGTGAGAGACAGGTGAAGAGAGACAGGTGAGAGACAGGTGAGAGAGACAGGTGAGAGACAGACAGGTGAGAGACAGGTGAGAGAGAGACAGGTGAGAGACAGGTGAGAGAGAGACAGGTGAGAGACAGGTGAGAGAGAGACAGGTGAGAGAGAGACAGGTGAGAGAGAGGTGAGAGAGAGACAGGTGAGAGAGAGACAGGTGAGAGACAGGAGAGAGAGAGACAGGTGAGAGACAGGTGAGAGAGAGACAGGTGAGAGACAGGTGAGAGAGAGACAGGTGAGAGACAGGTGAGAGAGAGACAGGTGAGAGAGACAGGTGAGAGAGAGACAGGTGAGAGACAGGTGAGAGAGAGACAGGTGAGAGACAGGTGAGAGAGAGACAGGTGAGAGAGAGACAGGAGAGAGCTGCAGGTGAGAGAGAGACAGGTGAGAGCTGCAGGTGAGAGAGAGACAGGTGTGAGAGAGACAGGTGTGTGAGTGAGTGACAGGTGAGAGAGAGACAGGTGTGTGTGTGTGTGTGTGTGTGTGTGTGTGTGTGTGACAGGTGAGAGCTGTAGGTGTGTGAGTGACAGGTGAGAGAGAGACAGGTGAGAGAGAGACAGGTGTGTGAGTGAGTGACAGGTGAGAGCTGTAGGTGTGAGTGACAGGTGAGAGAGAGACAGGTGTGTGTGTGTGTGTGTGAGTGACAGGTGAGAGCTGTAGGTGTGAGAGTGACAGGTGAGTGAGTGACAGGTGAGAGCTGCAGGTGTGTGAGTGACAGGTGAGAGAGAGACAGGTGAGAGAGAGACAGGTTTGTGAGTGAGTGACAGGTGAGAGCTGCAGGTGTGTGAGTGACAGGTGAGAGAGAGACAGGGGGTGTGTGTGTGACAGGTGAGAGCTGTAGGTGTGTGAGTGACAGGTGAGAGAGAGACAGGTGAGAGAGAGACAGGTTTGTGAGTGACAGGTGAGAGCTGCAGGTGTGTGAGTGACAGGTGAGAGAGAAACAGGTGAGAGACAGTTGTGTGTGTGAGTGACAGGTGAGAGCTGCAGGTGTCTGAGTGACAGGTGAGAGAGACAGGTGAGAGAGAGACAGGTGTGTGTGTGAGTGACAGGTGAGAGTTGCAGGGGTGTGAGAGACAGGTGAGAGACAGGTGTGTGAGTGAGTGACAGGTGAGAGCTGCAGGTGTGTGAGTGACAGGTGAGAGAGAGACAGGTGAGAGAGAGACAGGTTTGTGAGTGAGTGACAGGTGAGAGCTGCAGGTGTGTGAGTGACAGGTGAGAGAGAGACAGGTGGGTGTGTGTGAGTGACAGGTGAGAGCTGTAGGTGTGTGAGTGACAGGTGAGAGAGAGACAGGTGAGAGAGAGACAGGTTTGTGAGTGACAGGTGAGAGCTGCAGGTGTGTGAGTGACAGGTGAGAGAGAAACAGGTGAGAGAGACAGTTGTGTGTGTGAGTGACAGGTGAGAGCTGCAGGTGTCTGAGTGACAGGTGAGAGAGACAGGTGAGAGAGAGACAGGTGTGTGTGTGAGTGACAGGTGAGAGTTGCAGGGGTGTGAGTGACAGGTGAGAGAGAGACAGGTGAGAGAGAGACAGGTGTGTGTGTGAGTGACAGGTGAGAGCTGTAGGTGTGTGAGTGACAGATGAGAGAGAGACAGGGGTGTGTGTGTGTGTGTGTGTGTGTGTGTGTGTGTGTGTGTGTGTGTGTGTGTGTGTGTGTGTGTGTGTGTATGACAGGTGAGAGCTGTAGGTGTGTGAGTGACAGGTGAGAGAGAGACAGGTGAGAGAGAGACAGGTGTGTGAGTGAGTGACAGGTGAGAGCTGCAGGTGTGTGAGTGACAGGTGAGAGAGAGACAGGTGTGTGTGAGTGACAGGTGAGAGCTGTAGGTGTGTGAGTGACAGGTGAGAGAGAGACAGGTTTGTGAGTGAGTGACAGGTGAGAGCTGCAGGTGTGTGAGTGACAGGTGAGAGAGAGACAGGTGTGTGTGAGTGACAGGTGAGAGCTGTAGGTGTGTGAGTGACAGGTGAGAGAGAGACAGGTTTGTGAGTGAGTGACAGGTGAGAGCTGCAGGTGTGTGAGTGACAGGTGAGAGAGAGACAGGTGAGAGAGACAGGTGGTGTGTGAGTGACAGGTGAGAGCTGTAGGTGTGTGAGTGACAGGTGAGAGAGAGACAGGTTTGTGAGTGAGTGACAGGTGAGAGCTGCAGGTGTGGAGTGACAGGTGAGAGAGAGACAGGTGAGAGAGACAGGTGGTGTGTGAGTGACAGGTGAGAGCTGTAGGTGTGTGAGTGACAGGTGAGAGAGAGACAGGTGAGAGAGAGACAGGTGAGAGAGAGACAGGTTTGTGAGTGAGTGACAGGTGAGAGCTGCAGGTGTGTGAGTGACAGGTGAGAGAGAGACAGGTGAGAGAGACAGGTGGTGTGTGAGTGACAGGTGAGAGCTGTAAAGGATGAAGGAGTGTAAACAGACCTATGGCCGCCCAAAGCACTCCTCCTCTTCCTCTTTGTGTGTTTTCTCCGATGGACTCAGGTGGGGATGGACTCATTACCCAGCATGCCGAGCGTTTCCACTCCACAGAGCTGAAGAAGGTGAAAGGTCAAACACTTGAACACCTGGCTGCTGTCACCCCCCCTCTCTTCCAGCTGTTACTAAAGACATGTCTCTGAAGTGTCCTGCTCCAAACCCCAAACAGATCCTTGTAGCCTCGTCCCCCTCTCTTCCAGCTGTTACTAAAGACATGTCTCTGAAGTGTCCTGCTCCAAACCCCAAACAGATCCTTGTAGCCTCGTCCCCCTCTCTTCCAGCTGTTACTAAAGACATGTCTCTGAAGTGTCCTGCTCCAAACTCCAAACAGATCCTTGTAGCCTCGTCCCCCTCTCTTCCAGCTGTTACTAAAGACATGTCTCTGAAGTGTCCTGCTCCAAACCCCAAACAGATCATTGTAGCCTCGTCCCCCTCTCTTCCAGCTGTTACTAAAGACATGTCTCTGAAGTGTCCTGCTCCAAACCCCAAACAGATCATTGTAGCCTCGTCCCCCTCTCTTCCAGCTGTTACTAAGACATGTCTCTGAAGTGTCCTGCTCCAAACCCCAAACAGATCATTGTAGCCTCGTCCCCCTCTCTTCCAGCTGTTACTAAAGACATGTCTCTGAAGTTCCTGCTCCAAACCCAAACAGATCATTGTAGCCTCGTCCCCCTCTCTTCCAGCTGCTACTAAAGACATGTCTCTGAGTGTCCTGCTCCAAACCCCAAACAGATCCTTGTAGCCTCGTCCCCTCTCTCCAGCTGTTACTAAAGACATGTCTCTGAAGTGTCCTGCTCCAAACCCCAAACAGATCCTTGTAGCCTCGTCCCCCTCTCTTCCAGCTGTTACTAAAGACATGTCTCTGAAGTGTCCTGCTCCAAACCCCAAACAGATCATTGTAGCCTCGTCCCCTCTCTTCCAGCTGTTACTAAAGACATGTCTCTGAAGTGTCCTGCTCCAAACCCCAAACAGATCATTGTAGCCTCGTCCCCCTCTCTTCCAGCTGTTACTAAAGACATGTCTCTGAAGTGTCCTGCTCCAAACCCCAAACAGATCATTGTAGCCTCGTCCCCCTCTCTTCCAGCTGTTACTAAAGACATGTCTCTGAAGTGTCCTGCTCCAAACCCCAAACAGATCATTGTAGCCTCGTCCCCCTCTCTTCCAGCTGTTACTAAAGACATGACTCTGGTCTTTAAGATTAAACTCCACATCATGTTCCAAACCACATCAAGGATTCTCTCTGAAACAGTACGGAGCTCAAACTCTTTCTCTCTCTCTCTCAGGTTTACCACAAGGTACTTCCAGAACACGCCTCATTGTTTCTGACAGCAACGTTTCTGATTGGCCCGTGGGTGTAAAGCCCGCCCACATTTTAGTAATGTCGTCATGACGCAGCAAATCTGGATCAGCTCCGTTGATCCCCCGTTTTTAGAGATGTGGGTACGGAGGAAAAGAGAGATGTAGAAGAAAGAGAAAGAGAGAGAGAGAGAGAGAGAGACAGAGACAGAGAGAGCGAGAGCGAGAGAGAGCGAGAGAGAGAGCGAGAGAGAGAGCGAGAGAGAGCGAGAGAGAGCGAGAGAGAGCGAGAGAGAGCGCGAGAGAGAGAGAGAGAGAGAGCGAGAGAGAGAGAGCGAGAGCGAGAGAGAGAGCGAGAGAGAGAGCGAGAGCGAGAGAGAGAGAGAGAGAGAGAGCACGATGCGTAGTTCTTTTGGAAAACATGTTTTCCTTTGAGCCTATTTACCTCGTTAACGTAAATAATACTCGTTACATTGAAAATGCCTTATTTGTGATTAAAATAATGGTAATTGGGAATGTATTAACGACCCATCCTTACGGGAGCTCCCAATCGTCTCGATTCTGACAGCTGACAGGTTGAAAAAGTTTCCAATTTGAGCGCTTCAACACTTTATAACCGCTCTAAACAATGCGCCATGTGTGGGTTGTTGTCGTAGTTTGCGTTGTTGTTGTTGAGTTGTTGTTGGTATTGCATTTGCATCGGATCATTAGAGAGCCAGCAGGAAGGAAGAGAGGTCCTTCTGGGAAACACTTCAACATGTGGAGAAGTGGTGAACAAAAAGACAATGGGTATTCAAAAGAAGTTCAGCAGTTTAAAGAATGGATAGCCCAGTGGACAGCCGGCGGCCGCGTGCGGCGACGTCCTGCGCGCAACTGGTTCAAATCCTGGAATGGATGAGCTTTTCAACTTTAATACTATAACTGATAAAAGGCCCTCCGGACAAACAATGCCTTTAGACAAATACAAGATAAAAAGAATAATGTACCTCGATAAAGATCTTTGAGCGTTCCCCATCCCACATAATCACCCCCTGCCATCATCACACAAGCACCCCCTGCCATCACAAGCACCCCCTGCCATCATTACACAAGCACCCCCAGCCATCATTACACAAGCACCCCCAGCCATCACAAGCACCCCCAGCCATCCAAGCACCCCCTGCCATCACAAGCACCCCCTGCCATCACAAGCACCCCCTGCCATCATTACACAAGCACCCCCTGCCATCATCACACAAGCACCCCCTGCCATCATTACAAAAGCACCCCCTGCCATCATCACACAAGCACCCCCTGCCATCATTACACAAGCACCCCCTGCCATCATCACACAAGCACCCCCTGCCATCATCACACAAGCACCCCCTGCCATCATTACACAAGCACCCCCTGCCATCATTACACAAGCACCCCCTGCCATCATCACACAAGCACCCCCTGCCATCATCACACAAGCACCCCTGCCATCATCACACAAGCACCCCCTGCCATCATTACACAAGCACCCCCTGCCATCATTACACAAGCACCCCCTGCCATCATCACACAAGCACCCCCTGCCATCATCACACAAGCACCCCCTGCCATCATCACACAAGCACCCCCTGCCATCATTACACAAGCACCCCCTGCCATCATTACACAAGCACCCCTGCCATCATCACATAAGCACCCCCTGCCATCATTACACAAGCACCCCCTGCCATCATTACACAAGCACCCCCAGCCATCACAAGCACCCCCTGCCATCATCACACAAGCACCCCCTGCCATCATTACACAAGCACCCCTGCCATCATCACACAAGCACCCCCTGCCATCATTACACAAGCACCCCCAGCCATCACAAGCACCCCCTGCCATCATTACACAAGCACCCCCTGCCATCATTACACAAGCACCCCCTGCCATCATCACACAAGCACCCCCAGCCATCACAAGCACCCCCTGCCATCATCACACAAGCACCCCTGCCATCATCACACAAGCACCCCCAGCCATCACAAGCACCCCCGCTCATTACACAAGCACCCCTGCCATCATCACACAAGCACCCCCAGCCATCACAAGCACCCCCTGCCATCATCACACAAGCACCCCTGCCATCATCACACAAGCACCCCTGCCATCATCACACAAGCACCCCCTGCCATCATCACACAAGCACCCCTGCCATCATTACACAAGCACCCCCTGCCATCATCACACAAGCACCCCTGCCATCATTACACAAGCACCCCCAGCCACTCTCTTCTCAATAAGCCAATACACACAATTATCAATCTTTAATTGCAAATAGAACATGATATTCAGTGTGTGTGTGTGTGTGTGTGTGTGTGTGTGTGTGTGTGTGTGTGTGTGTGTGTGTGTGCATCGAATATTTTTCAAGGCAAAGATCCGTTAAACCCACTGCAGCCTTGCACTTCGCCAGGAGAGGGCGCTGTAGCTGAAGCTTCCAGAAATCAACCTATTATCGAAACAATTGTCCAAGAGGTTCGATGCTTCACAAAAAGCTTCATTTGCCATCACTAGGTCCTGCTGTTACTCTGAAGGAGGCGTTCACCCCATGAGAGGGTTCATACCAGGGTCTGCAGGGGGGGTGTGTGTGTGTGTGTGTGTGTGTGTGTGTGTGTGTGTGTGTGGTGTTCACCTCCACAGAGACCGGAAGTTTCTCGCAGAGAGCGCGGCTCTTCTCAGACCGCGCGCCGCCATCTTCTCTGTTTACACAACGAGCGGAAGTCACGTGGGGCGACTCCACGCCTTCACTATAAGAGCAGCGGAAGTGTTGACGTCACAGCACACGTAGTTTATTATTATTAATATTATTAGTTCTTAATGAAGAAACACAGCGAGTCTAAAACATGTATTTATATCAACCTGTAAAGACATCCAATAATCAGACATGTTTGTTATTGAAGTGTTTATTGCGTTTATAGAGATTCTGCCTTGTGTTGTTGTTGTTGTAAACATGTAAACACAACATGTTGTTCTGGTCGGTCACATACAGATTGTGATCACTAGGTAGTGACTGAGTAAATATCATGAGACTGGGATAATACAAACACATAAATATACATTTCTATGTGTTTTATATTTGAATACCCCCCACTGAGTTACCTGAGTCACCTGAGTCACACACACCTGCCTCATAGAGAGGAAGCAGGTCACACACACCTGCCTCATATAGAGAGGAAGCAGGTCACACACACCTGCCTCATATAGAGAGGAAGCAGGTCACACACACCTGCCTCATATAGAGAGGAAGCAGGTCACACACACCTGCTTCATATAGAGAGGAAGCAGGTCAAACACACCTGCTCATATAGAGAGGAAGCAGGTCACACACACCTGCTTCATATAGAGAGGAAGCAGGTCACACACACCTGCCTCATATAGAGAGGAAGCAGGTCACACCACACTGCCTCATATAGAGAGGAAGCAGGTCACACACACCTGCTTCATATAGAGAGGAAGCAGGTCACACACACCTGCCTCATATAGAGAGGAAGCAGGTCACACACACCTGCCTCATATAGAGAGGAAGCAGGTCACACACACCTGCTTCATATAGAGAGGAAGCAGGTCACACACACCTGCCTCATATAGAGAGGAAGCAGGTCACACACACCTGCCTCATATAGAGAGGAAGCAGGTCACACACACCTGCCTCATATAGAGAGGAAGCAGGTCACACACACCTGCCTCATATAGAGAGGAAGCAGGTCACACACACCTGCCTCATATAGAGAGGAAGCAGGTCACACACACCTGCCTCATATAGAGAGGAAGCAGGTCACACACACCTGCCTCATATAGAGAGGAAGCAGGTCACACACACCTGCCTCATATAGAGAGGAAGCAGGTCACACACACCTGCTTCATATAGAGAGGAAGCAGGTCACACACACCTGCCTCATACTCCGTCTCTCTAGAGGAGGCCGTGGGAGTTGTAGTCTTTTATAATCCGTCCCTCTAGAGGAGGCCGTGGGAGTTGTAGTCTTTTATACTCCGTCTCTCCAGAGGAGTCCGTGGGAGTTGTAGTCTTTTATACTCCGTCTCTCCAGAGGAGGCCGTGGGAGTTGTAGTCTTTTATATTCCGTCTCTTTAGAGGAGGCCGTGGGAATTGTAGTCTTTTATAATCCGTCTCTCCAGAGGAGGCCGTGGGAGTTGTAGTCTTTTATAATCCGTCTCTCCAGAGGAGGCCGTGGGAATTGTAGTCTTTTATAATCCGTCTCTCCAGAGGAGGCTGTGGGAGTTGTAGTCTTTTATATTCCGTCTCTTTAGAGGAGGCTGTGGGAGTTGTAGTCTTTTATACTCCGTCTCTCTAGAGGAGGCCGTGGGAATTGTAGTCTTTTATAATCCGTCTCTCCAGAGGAGGCCGTGGGAGTTGTAGTCTTTTATACTCCGTCTCTCTAGAGGAGGCCGTGGGAATTGTAGTCTTTTATAATCCGTCTCTCCAGAGGAGGCCGTGGGAATTGTAGTCTTTTATAATCCGTCTCTCCAGAGGAGGCCGTGGGAGTTGTAGTCTTTTATACTCCGTCTCTCCAGAGGAGGCCGTGGGAATTGTAGTCTTTTATACTCCGTCTCTCCAGAGGAGGCTGTGGGAGTTGTAGTCTTTTATACTCCGTCTCTCTAGAGGAGGCCGTGGGAATTGTAGTCTTTATAATCCGTCTCTCCAGAGGAGGCCGTGGGAGTTGTAGTCTTTATAATCCGCTCTCCAGAGGAGGCCGGGAGTTGTAGTCTTTTATACTCCGTCTCTTTAGAGGAGGCCGTGGGAATTGTAGTCTTTATACTCCGTCTCTCCAGAGGAGGCCGTGGGAGTTGTAGTCTTTTATAATCCGTCTCTCCAGAGGAGGCTGTGGGAGTTGTAGTCTTTTATACTCCGTCTCTTTAGAGGAGGCCGTGGGAATTGTAGTCTTTTATATTCCGTCTCTCCAGAGGAGGCCGTGGGAGTTGTAGTCTTTTATAATCCGTCTCTCCAGAGGAGGCTGTGGGAGTTGTAGTCTTTTATACTCCGTCTCTTTAGAGGAGGCCGTGGGAGTTGTAGTCTTTTATAATCCGTCTCTCCAGAGGAGGCTGTGGGAGTTGTAGTCTTTTATACTCCGTCTCTTTAGAGGAGGCCGTGGGAATTGTAGTCTTTTATAATCCGTCTCTCCAGAGGAGGCTGTGGGAGTTGTAGTCTTTTATACTCGTCTCTAGAGGAGGCCGTGGGAGTTGTAGTCTTTTATAATCCGTCTCTCCAGAGGAGGCTGTGGGAGTTGTAGTCTTTTATACTCCGTCTCTCCAGAGGAGGCCGTGGGAGTTGTAGTCTTTTATATTCCGTCTCTCTAGAGGAGGCCGTGGGAGTTGTAGTCTTTTATAATCCGTCTCTCCAGAGGAGGCTGTGGGAGTTGTAGTCTTTTATAATCCGTCTCTCCAGAGGAGGCTGTGGGAGTTGTAGTCTTTTATATTCCGTCTCTCTAGAGGAGGCTGTGGGAGTTGTAGTCTTTTATACTCCGTCTCTCCAGAGGAGGCTGTGGGAGTTGTAGTCTTTTATACTCCGTCTCTCCAGAGGAGGCTGTGGGAGTTGTAGTCTTTTATACTCCGTCTCTCCAGAGGAGGCTGTGGGAGTTGTAGTCTTTTATATTCCGTCTCTTTAGAGGAGGCTGTGGGAGTTGTAGTCTTTTATATTCCGTCTCTCCAGAGGAGGCTGTGGGAGTTGTAGTCTTTTATATTCCGTCTCTCTAGAGGAGGCTGTGGGAGTTGTAGTCTTTTATAATCCGTCTCTCTAGAGGAGGCTGTGGGAGTTGTAGTCTTTTATATTCCGTCTCTCCAGAGGAGGCCGTGGGAGTTGTAGTCTTTTATACTCCGTCTCTCTAGAGGAGGCCGTGGGAGTTGTAGTCTTTTATAATCCGTCTCTCTAGAGGAGGCTGTGGGAGTTGTAGTCTTTTATTTCGTCTCTCCAGAGGAGGCCGTGGGAGTTGTAGTCTTTTATATTCCGTCTCTCCAGAGGAGGCCGTGGGAGTTGTAGTCTTTTATAATCCGTCTCTCCAGAGGAGGCCGTGGGAGTTGTAGTCTTTTATATTCCGTCTCTCCAGAGGAGGCCGTGGGAGTTGTAGTCTTTTATAATCCGTCTCTCCAGAGGAGGCCGTGGGAGTTGTAGTCTTTTATATTCCGTCTCTCCAGAGGAGGCCGTGGGAGTTGTAGTCTTTTATACTCCGTCTCTCCAGAGGAGGCCGTGGGAGTTATCAGGCACAACTCATGTCCTGTGTGTTTATAACAAGATAACCCTCCAGCTCCTCAGAACCAGAGAGAGGAAGACAGAACACCTCAGTAAAGTACCAAAGGGTTTGAACTGCAGGAGAGGAAGTGATGCAGAGACTTTATTCAAACAGGGTTCAAGTCTTTTAATATAAAATAAACTTTATTGATGTTTCCTCAACAGCAACGGCGGCGGCGGCGGGTGTGTGAGGAACAGGGGGGTCTACAGGTGTGTGAGGAACAGGGGGGTCTACAGGTGTGTGAGGAACAGGGGGGTCTACAGGTGTGTGAGGAACAGGGGGATAACAGGTGTGTGAGGAACAGGGGGGTCTACAGGTGTGTGAGGAACAGGGGGATAACAGGTGTGTGAGGAACAGGGGGGGTCCTTAGGTGTGTGAGGAACAGGGGGGATAACAGGTGTGTGAGGAACAGGGGGGGTCTACAGGTGTGTGAGGAACAGGGGGGGTCTACAGGTGTGTGAGGAACAGGGGGGGTCTACAGGTGTGTGAGGAACAGGGGGGGTCTACAGGTGTGTGTGAGGAACAGGGGGGGTCTACAGGTTGTGTGAGGAACAGGGGGGGTCTACAGGTGTGTGTGAGGAACAGAGGGGGTCTACAGGTGTGTGAGGAACAGGTGGGGTCTACAGGTGTGTGTGAGGAACAGGGGGGTCTACAGGTGTGTGTGAGGAACAGGGGGTGGTCTACAGTGTGTCTACAGGTGTGTGAGGAACAGGGGGTCTACAGGTGTGTGAGGAACAGGGGGGGTCTACAGGTGTGTCTACAGGTGTGTGAGGAACAGGGGGGTCTACAGGTGTGTGAGGAACGGGGGGGGTCTGCAGGTGTGTGTGAGGAACAGGGGGGGGGTCTACAGGTGTGTGAGGAACAGGGGGATAACAGGTGTGTCTACAGGTGTGTGTGAGGAACAGGGGGGATAACAGGTGTGTCTACAGGTGTGTGAGGAACAGGGGGGGCTATAGGTGTGTCTACAGGTGTGTGAGGAATGGGGGTGTGTCTACAGGTGTGTCTACAGGTGTGTGAGGAATGGGGAGGTTATAGGTGTGAGAGGAACAGGGGGGAAAACGTTCCCTAGATCAGGTAATCTCCAAAAACTGAGAGCTGTATTGTTATATTTTAAGAGTCTTTCTGAATTGAAGTTCACCTCAGGGGGGCGGAGTGGAGGAGCGTTCCTGCAGGGGGCGGAGTGTGAGGAGAGTTCACCTGCAGGGGCGGAGTGTGAGGAGAGTTCACCTGCAGGGGGCGGAGTGTGAGGAGAGTTCACCTGCAGGGGCGGAGTTGTGAGGAGAGTTCACCTCAGGGGGCGGAGTGTGAGGAGAGTTCACTGCAGGGGGCGGAGTGTGAGGAGAGTTCACCTGCAGGGGGCGGAGTGTGAGGAGAGTTCACCTGCAGGGGGCGGAGTGTGAGGAGAGTTCACCTGCAGGGGGCGGAGTGTTGAGGAGAGTTCACCTGCAGGGGGCGGAGTGTGAGGAGAGTTCACCTGCAGGGGCGGAGTGTAAGGGAGTTCACCTGCAGGGGGGCGGAGTGTGAGGAGAGTTCACTGCAGGGGGCGGAGTGTGAGGAGAGTTCACCTGCAGGGGGCGGAGTGTGAGGAGAGTTCACCTGCAGGGGCGGAGTGTGAGGGGAGTTCACCTGCAGGGGCGGAGTGTGAGGGGAGTTCACCTGCAGGGGGCGGAGTGTGAGGAGAGTTCACCTGCAGGGGCGGAGTGTGAGGGGAGTTCACCTGCAGGGGGCGGAGTCTGAGGGGAGTTCACCTCAGGGGGCGGAGTGTGAGGAGAGTTCACCTGCAGGGGCGGAGTGTGGAGAGTTCACCTCAGGGGGCGGAGTGTGAGGAGAGTTCACCTCAGGGGGCGGAGTGTGAGGGGAGTTTCACCTCAGGGGGCGGAGTGTGAGGAGAGTTCACCTCAGGGGGCGGAGTGTGAGGAGAGTTCACCTCAGGGGCGGAGTGTGAGGGGAGTTCACCTGCAGGGGGCGGAGTGTGAGGGGAGTTCACCTCAGGGGGCGGAGTGTGAGGGGAGTTCACCTCAGGGGGCGGAGTGTGAGGAGAGTTCACCTCAGGGGGCGGAGTGTGAGGGGAGTTCACCTGCAGGGGTGGAGTCTGAGGGGAGTTCACCTGCAGGGGGCGGAGTGTGAGGGGAGTTCACCTCAGGGGGCGGAGTGTGAGGGGAGTTCACTTGCAGGGGTGGAGTCTGAGGGGAGTTCACCTGCAGGGGTGGAGTCTGAGGGGAGTTCACCTGCAGGGGGCGGAGTGTGAGGGGAGTTCACCTGCAGGGGTGGAGTCTGAGGGGAGTTCACTTGCAGGGGGCGGAGTGTGAGGGGAGTTCACCTGCAGGGGTGTAGTCTGAGGGGAGTTCACCTCAGGGGGTGGAGTCTGAGGGAGAGACAGACGTTGGTTTAATATACATTTCCGTTTATTCAAATCATTCAACGCGACGAAAGAAATATCTTTAAGAAATGCGTTACGTTTTTCATGTGCAAAACAAAAAGCATTAGTTTGAACAACGTGTTTTATATCTGAAAGCTCCAAAACAGGATGAGAGAGGACTCTTTAAGGAGAGGCTAGCATTATCATCACTAGCATTAGCATCATGTTAGCATCAGCTGGGATCAGACGAACGCTTCGGTCAGGTTTTGTCACGGCCGCCCCTCTGAGAACACCCTGCTGGGGGGGCTACAATTCGGCCTTTTGTTCACATCATCTCCCCGACAGTGAAGATTACCGTTTCCCCTGAACGCACCACGAGGCGCTGCAGAGAGATAACCCTGAGATAAACACAACTAAGCCCCGCCCCCTGTGACATCACTCAGTCAGTGGAGGTCTTCGGCTGCAGGTCAGTGGTCGTCTGTCAGAGAGCCAGGTAGCCCCGCCCCCTGTGACATCACTCACCGTCAGGTGGAGGTCCTCGGCTGCAGGTCAGAGGTCGTCTATGTCAGAGAGACAGGTAGCCCCGCCCCCTGTGACATCACTCACCGTCAGGTGGAGGTCCTCGGCTGCAGGTCAGAGGTCGTCTGTCAGAGAGACAGGTAGCCCCGCCCCCTGTGACATCACTCACCGTCAGGTGGAGGTCCTCGGCTGCAGGTCAGAGGTCGTCTGTCAGAGAGACAGGTAGCCCCCCCCCTGTGAAATCACTCACCGTCAGGTGGAGGTCCTCGGCTGCAGGTCAGAGGTCGTATGTCAGAGAGACAGGTAGCCCCGCCCCCTGTGACATCACTCACCGTCAGGTGGAGGTCCTCGGCTGCAGGTCAGAGGTCGTATGTCAGAGAGACAGGTTGTTAATAAGGTTATCACTTTAATGATAGATGTTATAACCTTCAGTACTGAGAGTGAGTGACAGCTGGTCAGAATACGCTTCAGGTGGGTTTTGTCACGGCCCCCCCTCTGAGAACAGACTGCTGGGGGGGGCTTCAATCGGCCTTTCGTTTCATCACTTCCACACAAACACTTTTATTCTGAAAATCAGGACCACTTCCTGTTGGAGCTTACCTTCAACATGATGGGGGGGGGGGGGGGTGACCTGAAACACAAATAGACAGATTGTGAGATGTATTGTTCGAGTCTCTCTCATGATGTAGCAGCTGGAGACGAGTCAGTGAGAAACTGAAGTCCTCCTCCAGCAGAGCAGCATGGATATATAAAGAAAACACAGAGAGAACTGCATCATTGAAGTTACAGATTAACAACTTGAGCCCCGTTAGAGTTACGGCCCGTCCACACAGCGGCGTGCATTGAAGCTTGCCGGCGGGGGGGGCTGAAACTCGACCAACAACCAATCACATGAATCTCCTGCCCCGGACACACAAGCACACGGTTTGATTGGCTAGAGCTTGTAGTGGCATATGATTCGATTGGCTGACGCTTCCGCCGAAGCTTCAAAAGTTGAACATTGCTCAACTTTTGCAGCGAGCAACGCGAGCAACGCGAGCAACGCGAGCAAAGCTACGCTCCCACAATGCAGTTCGGCGAAGCGTGACGTCACCCCATTCAAAGTGAATGGCAGAAGCGTTGAAGCTTCAACGCACGCGCTGTGTGACGGGCCGTTACACTGAGCTTCAGCTCCTGAGGGAAAGCAGCGTCTCCACAGAGGCTTCGTAGCACTTTAAACTAAAGTAGGTTACTTCTACAGCAGCACTACCTTTACTGTCCTATGCCAGAGTACTTCTACAGCAGCACTACCTTTACTGTCCTGTACCATCGTACTTCAACAATGTGGCTTTACTCATTTTACTGAAGTACTATACCATGTAATATTAGATCCCTTACTGCAGTAAACACCATGCTGGGAGTTCAGACACGCTCACTGAGAGGAGGAGAAGTACTCCGATCTTTGAGACGAAGTACTCGATACTCGAGTTAAAGTAAAAGTAGAAGTACTCAGGTTCTGGTTCTTCAGTAACAGTAGAAGTACATTACCTCTGAGTTGAAGTACATTACCTCTGAGTTGAAGTACATTACCTCTGAGTTGAAGTATATTACCTCTGAGTTGAAGTACATTACCTCTGAGTTGATGTACATTACCTCTGAGTTGAAGTACATTACCTCTGAGTTGAAGTACTTTACCTCTGAGTTGAAGTACATTACCTCTGAGTTGTAGTACTTTACCTCTGAGTTGATGTACATTACCTCTGAGTTGAAGTACATTACCTCTGAGTTGTAGTACTTTACCTCTGAGTTAAGTACATTACCTCTGAGTTTGTAGTACTTTACCTCTGAGTTGAAGTACATTACCTCTGAGTTGAAGTACATTACCTCTGAGTTGAAGTACATTAAGGTATATATACATTACACGGGTCCCGCAGCGGGGTGGAGGTTCCGGGCTGGAACCTCCCCACCTCCGTGGCGGTGCGCCCGGCAAACACTGTTGTTTCTCGAACCTCCACTGTTGCATAGCGGCCTCGTCAGCTGCGGCATTCAGCAAATGGCCTTGCCCCAGCCCGGTTCCCCCGGGGACCGGTGCTCGGTGGCTTCACATGATATAGGGTCGACCCTACTTCATCACAGCTACCGGGTTGATCCTGCCAGTAGCATATGCTTGTCTCAAGATTAAGCCATGCAAATCTAAGTACACACGGCCGGTACAGTGAAAACTGCGAATGGCTCATTAAATCAGTATGGTTCCTTTGATCGCTCTAACGTTACTTGGATAACTGTGGCAATTCTAGAGCTAATACATGCCAACGAGCGCTGACCTTCGGGGATGCGTGCATTTATCAGACCCAAAACCCATGCGCGGGTGCTCTTCGGGTGCCCCGGTCGCTTTGGTGACTCTAGATAACCTTGAGCCGATCGCTGGCCCCCGTGGCGGCGACGTCTCATTCGAATGTCTGCCCTATCAACTTTCGATGGTACTTTCTGTGCCTACCATGGTGACCACGGGTAACGGGGAATCAGGGTTCGATTCCGGAGAGGGAGCCTGAGAAACGGCTACCACATCCAAGGAAGGCAGCAGGCGCGCAAATTACCCACTCCCGACTCGGGGAGGTAGTGACGAAAAATAAACAATACAGGACTCTTTCGAGGCCCTGTAATTGGAATGAGCACACTTTAAATCCTTTAACGAGGATCCATGGAGGGCAAGTTGGTGCCAGCAGCCGCGGTAATTCAGCTCCAATCTTAAAGTTGCTGCAGTTAAAAGCTCGTAGTGGATCTCGGGATCGAGCTGACGGTCCGCCGCAAGGCGAGCTACGTCTGTCCCAGCCCCTGCCTCTAATAAACAAAAAAACCAAGCCGAGGGGTGGGTCCGAGGCGAGGGCTCTGGCTGTTTCGGCAGCCTCCGCTTCTCTCTTCTCTCCCTCCCCGAGGCGAGCTCGTGCTCCTGCTGTAAAAGGCAGGCGCGCGGGCACCCACTGCCACTGACTCTGAGCCCGGCTCCCGAGCGGGACGTTTCTCCCGGTGGTCCACCGGCAGATGAAAAACACCCACCTCTGCAGTGAATAAGGTCGAATATTGATGCTGGTGGGGGACAGCAAAGCAAGGTGTGTGTTTCTGCTGGAGGCTCCCAGCGGGTGCTCCGTCCTGCGTTTCACCGGGACCCGGCTCGAAAAACTCGGAACACTGACTCCAGTGCGGTGCGGCGGCCCCGCCCTGGCCGTCCGCCGTGCGCCTCCGGGTACCTAACTCTACTACTATAGGACAGTAAAAAAAACAGTTTAAAAGGGGAGTGATTAGTAAAATATGCATAAATAGAAATAATTCTACAGGAAACATAAGATAAGAATAAACCAGTTGAAATGATTTGTTATTGGTTGAGATCATATTCTAAAGATGTTTGGATTATTGAAAAGTCTACAGCTCCTTTTCATCTGAGTGTTGAGAGCTGTATCCATCAATTCATGCTGTGCTCAAAGTGCTCCAGATTGATGCATTTCACTTCAACATTTAAAACAGCATCTTCCCAGGGGTGCGTGCCCCGGACCCCCCTAGAGGAGGGGTTCCCAACCTTTATTGTGCCAAGGACCGGCAGATACATTAAAAAAAAATCGCGGACCGGTTGTCAATTTTAACTGATTTGAATATTTACTCACCAGCAGGTAGCAACAGAGACTAATTGTATGTCACAGCCTGAACAAATACTAGAACAATATGCATCCAAAACATATTAACAACGTTTAAAAAAGAATCGGTGTTTTTCGGAAAACCAAAAAAACGACGTTATTCGGTTTTTAAACCAAAACGGGAAAACGATAAATCAACGTTTTGGTTTTGTTTGTATGATTTACGGACAATGCTGGGAAACGAGGAGAAGGCGCATTATGATGGGGGGG
>JASDAP010000148.1:0-52228 GCA_031216635.1 Dissostichus eleginoides | reverse complement strand
TATATGATGTGTATATATGGGTGTGTATATATGATTGTGTGTGTATATAGATGTGTATATATGGTGTGTGTATATATGTTGTGTGTATATATGGTGTGTGTATATATGGTGTGTGTATATATGATGTCTGTGTGTATATGATATGTGGATATATGGTGTGTGTATATATATGTGTGTATATATGTTGTTATATATGATGTGTGTATATATGTGTGTATATATGATGTGTGTATATGATGGTGTGTATAGATGTGTGTATATATGGTGTGTGTATATATGGTGTCTGTGTATATGATGTGTATATTATGATGTGTTTATATGATGTGTGTATATGATGTGTGTGTATATGATGTGTGTATATATGATGTGTGTATATGGTGTGTGTATATGATGTGTGTATATATGATGTGTGTATATATGATGTGTGTATATGATGTGTGTGTATATGATGTGTGTATATATGATGTGTATATATATGATGTGTGTATATGATGTGTGTATATGATGTGTGTGTATATGATGTGTATATATATGATGTGTGTATATATGATGTGTGTATATGATGTGTGTATATATGATGTGTGTATATGATGTGTGTGTATATGATGTGTGTATATATGATGTGTGTATATGGTGTGTGTATATGATGTGTATATATATGATGTGTATATATGATGTGTGTATATATGGTGTGTATATATGGTGTGTGTATATGATGTGTGTATATATGATGTGTGTATATGATGTGTGTATATATGATGTGTGTATATGATGTGTGTATATGACGTGTGTATATGATGTGTGTATATGATGTGTGTATATATGATGTGTGTATATGATGTGTGTATATGATGTGTGTATATGATGTGTGTATATATGATGTGTGTATATGATGTGTGTATATGATGTGTGTATATGATGTGTATATATGATGTGTGTATATGATGTGTGTCTATGATGTGTGTATATGATGTGTGTATATGATGTGTGTATATATGATGTGTGTATATGATGTGTGTATATATGATGTGTGTATATATGATGTGTATATATGGTGTGTGTATATATGGTGTGTGTATATATGATGTGTGTATATATGATGTGTATATATGGTGTGTGTGTATATGATGTGTATATATGATGTGTATATATGATGTGTGTGTATATGATGTGTGTATATGATGTGTGTATATATGATGTGTGTATATGGTGTGTGTATATATGATGTGTATATATGATGTGTATATATGATGTGTGTATATGATGTGTGTATATGATGTGTGTATATGATGTGTGTATATATGGTGTGTGTATATGGTGTGTGTATATATGGTGTGTGTATATATGGTGTGTGTATATATGGTGTGTGTATATATGGTGTGTGTATATATGGTGTGTGTATATGGTGTGTGTATATATGGTGTGTGTATATGATGTGTGTATATGGTGTTTTTATATATGGTGTGTGTATATATGATGTGTGTATATATGGTGTGTGTATATATGATGTGTGTATATATGGTGTGTGTATATGATGTGTGTATATATGGTGTGTGTATATATGTGTGTATATATGATGTGTGTATATATGGTGTGTGTATATATGTGTGTATATATGATGTGTATATATGATGTGTATATATGATGTGTGTGTATATGATGTGTGTGTATATGATGTGTGTATATATGATGTGTATATATGGTGTGTGTATATGATGTGTGTGTATATGATGTGTGTATATAGGATGTGTATATATGGTGTGTGTATATATGATGTGTGTATATATGGTGTGTGTATATGATGTGTATATATATGATGTGTGTGTATATGATGTGTGTGTATATGATGTGTGTATATATGATGTGTGTGTATATGATGTGTGTATATATGATGTGTATATATGGTGTGTGTATATATGATGTGTGTATATATGATGTGTATATATGGTGTGTGTATATATGATGTGTGTATATATGGTGTGTGTATATGGTGTGTGTATATATGATGTGTGTGTATATGATGTGTGTATATGATGTGTGTATATATGATGTGTGTATATGGTGTGTATATATGATGTGTATATATATGATGTGTGTATATGATGTGTGTATATATGATGTGTGTATATGATGTGTGTATATGATGTGTGTATATGATGTGTGTATATGGTGTGTATATATGATGTGTATATATATGATGTGTGTATATGATGTGTATATATATGATGTGTGTATATATGATGTGTATATATGGTGTGTGTATATATGATGTGTGTATATGGTGTGTGTATATTATGTGTGTATATATGATGTGTGTGTATATGATGTGTGTATATATGATGTGTATATATGATGTGTGTGTATATGATGTGTGTGTATATGATGTGTGTGTATATGATGTGTGTATATATGGTGTGTGTATATGATGTGTGTATATATGATGTGTGTATATGGTGTGTGTATATTATGTGTGTATATATGATGTGTGTGTATATGATGTGTGTGTATATGATGTGTGTGTATATGATGTGTGTGTATATGATGTGTGTATATATGATGTGTGTATATATGATGTGTGTATATATGGTGTGTGTATATATGATGTGTGTATATATGGTGTGTGTATATATGATGTGTGTGTGTATATATGGTGTGTGTATATATGGTGTGTGTATATATGATGTGTGTATATTTGGTGTGTGTATATATGGTGTGTGTATATATGGTGTGTGTATATATGATGTGTATATATGGTGTGTGTATATGATGTGTGTGTGTATATATGATGTGTATATATGGTGTGTGTATATATGGTGTGTGTATATATGGTGTGTGTATATATGGTGTGTGTATATATGATGTCTGTGTGTATATATGATGTGTATATATGGTGTGTGTATATATGATGTGTGTATATATGATGTGTGTATATATGATGTGTGTATATATGGTGTGTGTATATATGATGTGTGTATATGATGTGTGTGTATATGATGTGTGTATATATGGTGTGTGTATATATGGTGTCTGTGTATATGATGTGTATATATATGATGTGTGTATATATGATGTGTGTATATGATGTGTGTGTATATGATGTGTGTATATATGATGTGTGTATATGGTGTGTGTATATGATGTGTGTATATATGATGTGTGTATATATGATGTGTGTATATGATGTGTGTGTATATGATGTTGTATATATGATGTGTATATATATGATGTGTGTATATGATGTGTGTATATGATGTGTGTGTATATGATGTGTATATATATGATGTGTGTATATATGATGTGTATATATGATGTGTGTATATATGATGTGTGTATATGATGTGTGTGTATATGATGTGTGTATATATGATGTGTGTATATATGATGTGTGTATATGATGTGTGTGTATATGATGTGTATATATGATGTGTGTATATGGTGTGTGTATATGATGTGTATATATATGATGTGTATATATGATGTGTGTATATATGGTGTGTATATATGGTGTGTGTATATGATGTGTGTATATATGATGTGTGTATATGATGTGTGTATATGATGTGTGTATATATGATGTGTGTATATGATGTGTGTATATGACGTGTGTATATGATGTGTGTATATGATGTGTGTATATATGATGTGTGTATATGATGTGTGTATATGATGTGTGTATATGATGTGTGTATATATGATGTGTGTATATGATGTGTGTATATGATGTGTGTATATGATGTGTATATATGATGTGTGTATATGATGTGTGTCTATGATTGTGTGTATATGATGTGTGTATATGATGTGTGTATATATGATGTGTGTATATGATGTGTGTATATATGATGTGTGTATATATGATGTGTATATATGGTGTGTGTATATATGATGTGTATATATGATGTGTGATATATGATGTGTATATATGGTGTGTGTGTATATGATGTGTATATATGATGTGTATATATGATGTGTGTGTATATGATGTGTGTATATGATGTGTGTATATGATGTGTGTATATATGATGTGTATATATGATGTGTATATATGATGTGTGTGTATATGATGTGTGTATATGATGTGTGTATATATGATGTGTGTATATGGTGTGTGTATATATGATGTGTATATATGATGTGTATATATGATGTGTGTATATGATGTGTGTATATGATGTGTGTATATGATGTGTGTATATATGGTGTGTGTATATGGTGTGTGTATATATGGTGTGTGTATATATGGTGTGTGTATATATGGTGTGTGTATATATGGTGTGTGTATATGGTGTGTGTATATATGGTGTGTGTATATATGGTGTGTGTATATGATGTGTGTATATGGTGTTTTTATATATGGTGTGTGTATATATGATGTGTGTATATATGGTGTGTGTATATATGATGTGTGTATATATGGTGTGTGTATATGATGTGTGTATATATGGTGTGTGTATATGATGTGTGTATATATGGTGTGTGTATATATGATGTGTGTATATATGATGTGTGTATATATGGTGTGTGTATATATGGTGTGTGTATATATGAGTGTGTGTATATATGATGTGTGTATATATGATGTGTGTATATATGATGTGTGTATATATGGTGTGTGTATATATGGTGTGTGTATATATGATGTGTGTGTGTATATATGATGTGTGTGTATATGATGTGTGTGTATATGATGTGTGTATATATGATGTGTGTATATATGATGTGTGTATATATGATGTGTGTATATATGATGTGTGTGTATATATGGTGTGTGTATATATGATGTGTGTATATATGATGTGTGTATATGGTGTGTGTATATATGGTGTGGTATATATGATGTGTGTATATATGATGTGTGTATATATGGTGTGTGTATATATGATGTGTGTATATATGGTGTGTGTATATGGTGTGTGTATATATGGTGTGTGTATATGATGTGTGTATATATGGTGTGTGTATATATGATGTGTGTATATATGGTGTGTGTATATGATGTGTGTATATATGGTGTGTGTATATATGGTGTGTGTGTATATGGTGTGTGTATATATGGTGTGTGTATATATGGTGTGTGTATATATGGTGTGTGTATATGATGTGTGTATATATGGTGTGTGTATATGGTGTGTGTATATATGGTGTGTGTATATATGGTGTGTGTATATATGATGTGTGTATATGATGTGTGTATATGATGTGTGTATATGGTGTGTGTATATGATGTGTGTATATATGGTGTGTGTATATATGGTGTGTGTATATATGGTGTGTGTATATGATGTGTGTATATATGGTGTGTGTATATGGTGTGTGTATATATGGTGTGTGTATATATGGTGTGTGTATATATGATGTGTGTATATGATGTGTGTATATGGTGTTTTTATATATGATGTGTGTATATATGATGTGTGTATATATGGTGTGTGTATATATGGTGTGTGTATATATGGTGTGTATATATGGTGTGTGTATATATGGTGTGTATATATGGTGTGTGTATATATGGTGTGTGTGTGTATATATGGTGTGTATATATGGTGTGTGTATATATGGTGTGTGTATATATGGTGTGAGTATATATGGTGTGTGTATATATGGTGTGTGTATATATGGTGTGTGTGTGTATATATGGTGTGTGTATATATGGTGTGAGTATATATGGTGTGTGTATATATGGTGTGTATATATGGTGTGTGTATATATGGTGTGTGTGTATATATGGTGTGTGTATATATGGTGTGTATATATGGTGTGTGTATATATGGTGTGTATATGGTGTGTGTATATATGGTGTGTGTGTGTATATATGGTGTGTGTATATATGGTGTGAGTATATATGGTGTGTGTATATATGGTGTGAGTATATATGGTGTGTGTATATATGGTGTGTGTATATATGGTGTGTGTGTGTATATATGGTGTGTGTATATATGGTGTGTGTATATATGGTGTGTATATATATGGTGTGTGTATATATGGTGTGTGTATATATGGTGTGTGTATATATGGTGTGTATATATGGTGTGTGTATATATGGTGTGTGTATATATGGTGTGTGTATATATGGTGTGTGTATATATGGTGTGTGTATATATGGTGTGTGTATATATGGTGTGTGTATATATGGTGTGTGTGTGTATATATGATACATCATAATACACACATCATAATACACACATCATCCATCATCGTCGGCAGCAGAGCGTCACAGCTGATGCGCCACAGAAGATGGCGGCCAGCAGGCGGCAGCAGAGCGTCACAGCTGAAGCACCACAGAAGAAGAGCAAGCAGGAAGTGTCTGTTCGGACAGATTAGCATCGTTAGCTCGCAGCTAACTGTGATGTGAGAACTCTGAAACTGTGAGTTATTCTTTATGCTCCTACATTCTCCTCTTCTTCCTCTCCACCCTCCTCATCCTCATCCTCTCTGTTCTTCACTCTTCTTTCTCTCGGACTGTCGAGGCCGTTAGCGGTTAGCATGTAGCTTAGCATGTAGCTTAGCATGTAGCTTTGCACAACAACATCTGATCTTCTGATGATTTACAGTGAAGGTATTAATATAAGAGTTGTACAGTTTAATAGTAACTGTTGGGTTATAACATCTCTTTACTTCATGTACAAATACTGTTGTCTTAAATGAAAGTATTAGCATCAGAATATACTTAGAGTAGAAGTACTGGTTCAGAGAGATATCAAGTATTATCAGATACATGAAGTACTGGTTCAGAGAGATATCAAGTATTATCAGATACATGAAGTACTGGTTCAGAGGGATATCAAGTATTATCAGATACATGAAGTACTGGTTCAGAGAGATATCAAGTATTATCAGATACATGAAGTACTGGTTCAGAGAGATATCAAGTATTATCAGATACATGAAGTACTGGTTCAGAGGGATATCAAGTATTATCAGATACATGAAGTACTGGTTCAGAGGGATATCAAGTATTATCAGATACATGAAGTACTGGTTCCCAGAGGGATATCAAGTATTATCAGATACATGAAGTACTGGTTCAGAGGGATATCAAGTATTATCAGATACATGAAGTACTGGTTCCCAGAGGGATATCAAGTATTATCAGATACATGAAGTACTGGTTCAGAGAGATATCAAGTATTATCAGATACATGAAGTACTGGTTCCCAGAGGGATATCAAGTATTATCAGAAACATGAAGTACTGGTTCAGAGGGATATCAAGTATTATCAGATACATGAAGTACTGGTTCAGAGGGATATCAAGTATTATCAGATACATGAAGTACTGGTTCCCAGAGGGATATCAAGTATTATCAGATACATGAAGTACTGGTTCCCAGAGGGATATCAAGTATTATCAGATACATGAAGTAAGAAGAACCTCAGCTTCATGTGATCCTGTTGTATTTTATCATCTGGTTCTAGTTCCTTCAGAAGTCCTAAAGAACTGAATGAATGCTTTTAAAATATGAGTCCTTGAAAAGTCTCTAAATGATTTCAGGACTTTATGATTGCTTAGTTCTGACTTCATTTCTAAAGTATTTTCCAGATGCTGTGGCATTGCAGTGCAGCGGATCAGGAAGGTCTAATACATGTGAGTGTGTGTTAAACTCTGCCCCCCCCTCCCTTTTCATTGGTCTAAATAAAGTGTTGTTCTGCAGAGGAAGTGACGGTGGATGCTAAGCCCCGCCCCCTGGTGTTGCTGTGGCGATGGCGTTGATTGAAGGCGTGGGAGACGAGGTGACGCTGCTGTTCTTCGTCTTGCTGCTGCTGATGGTGCTGTTGCTGGCCTGGACCTCCACCCGCACCCCCCTAGACCACCTGCTGCCCCCCCAGCAGCAGGACACGCCCCCCTCCGTCTCTGAGCCCCCCGCTGTGACTGACAGCTCAGAGGCCCCGCCCACCAGCACCCCCGCCCAGGAGGACAAGGGGGAGGGGGGAGAGGAGGGGGGAGAAGAGGGGGTGAGGAACAGAGGGGGGGGGGAACCTTCCTCCGCTCAGAGGAACATGTCTCTGAGACTCAAGTTCCTGAACGACACAGAGACGATGGCTCAGGTGAGACCAGAGGACACCATCGGGTACATCAAGAGGTGAGTGTTCTGTTCAGGTGCTGTGTTTGAGTGTTCAGGTGTAGTGTTCAGGTGTAGTGTTCAGGTGTAGTGTTCAGGTGCTGTGTTTGAGTGTTCAGGTGTAGTGTTCAGGTGTAGTGTTCAGGTGCTGTGTTTGAGTGTTCAGGTGTAGTGTTCAGGTGTAGTGTTCAGGTGCTGTGTTTGAGTGTTCAGGTGTTTGAGTGTTCAGGTGTAGTGTTTGAGTGTTCAGGTGCTGTGTTCAGGTGTAGTGTTTGAGTGTTCAGGTGCTGAGTTCAGGTGTAGTGTTTGAGTGTTCAGGTGCTGTGTTTGAGTGTTCAGGTGCTGTGTTGGAGTGTTCAGGTGTTTGAGTGTTCAGGTGCTGTGTTCAGGTGTAGTGTTTGAGTGTTCAGGTGTAGTGTTGGAGTGTTCAGGTGTAGTGTTCAGGTGTAGTGTTGGAGTGTTCAGGTGCTGTGTTTGAGTGTTCAGGTGCTGTGTTTGAGTGTTCAGGTGCTGTGTTTGAGTGTTCAGGTGCTGTGTTTGAGTGTTCAGGTGCTGTGTTCAGGTGTAGTGTTTGAGTGTTCAGGTGCTGAGTTCAGGTGTAGTGTTTGAGTGTTCAGGTGTAGTGTTTGAGTGTTCAGGTGTAGTGTTTGAGTGTTCAGGTGCTGTGTTTGAGTGTTCAGGTGTAGTGTTTGAGTGTTCAGGTGTAGTGTTTGAGTGTTCAGGTGTAGTGTTTGAGTGTTCAGGTGTAGTGTTTGAGTGTTCAGGTGCTGTGTTCAGGTGTAGTGTTTGAGTGTTCAGGTGTAGTGTTTGAGTGTTCAGGTGTAGTGTTGGAGTGTTCAGGTGTAGTGTTCAGGTGTAGTGTTGGAGTGTTCAGGTGTAGTGTTGGAGTGTTCAGGTGTAGTGTTCAGGTGTATTGTTTGAGTGTTCAGGTGTAGTGTTTGAGTGTTCAGGTGTAGTGTTTGAGTGTTCAGGTGCTGTGTTCAGGTGTAGTGTTCAGGTGCTGTGTTCAGGTGTAGTGTTCAGGTGCTGTGTTCAGGTGTAGTGTTTGAGTGTCCAGGTGTTGTGTTCAGGTGCTGTGTTCAGGTGTAGTGTGTATTGTTTGAGTGTTCAGGTGCTGTGTTCAGGTGTAGTGTGTAGTGTTTGAGTGTCCAGGTGTTGTGTTCAGGTGTAGTGTTTCTGACCTGCTCTCTCCCCCCTCAGGACCTACTTTGCGGGTCAGGAGCACCAGGTGCGTCTGATCTATCAGGGCCAGCTGCTGCAGGACGACTCTCAGACCCTGTCCTCTCTGAACCTGGTCCATAACTGCGTGCTGCATTGCCACATCTCCCAGCAGGGGGTCCGGGGCCCAGTGGGGGGTCCGGGGCCCGCGGACCAGGTGCAGGTGGCCCTGAACGTGGGCAGCCTGATGGTTCCTCTGCTGGTTCTCATGCTCTCCGTGCTCTGGTACTGCCAGATCCAGTACCGGCAGTTCTTCACGGCCCCGGCCACCGCCTCGCTGGTGGGCGTCACCATCTTCCTCAGCCTGGTGGCCTTCGGAGTGTACCGCCGCTAGCCGCGCTCTGATTGGCTGCTGCCTGCGTGACCTCAGAGCGGCAGAGACTCCGGACAGACCTGATGTTGTTGTTTTTGTTTTTCTGTTGCCATGGAGACTCTGAGTGTTAACGAGGACTTTGTTTTAATTACATTTATTTTTTAGATCCAGTTCCTCTGTAGGTTCCTCATCATTGTGCCTCTTTAAGTTCTGGTTCCTTCTGGTCCTGAAGGGGTCAGCACCGGAGTATAGACCGGACTAAGGACCGGAACAGACTATAGACCGGATTGGACTGTAGACCGGACTGTAGACCGGACTATACCTGGCCCGGACTATGGACTGGATCACACTATAGACCGCACCGGACTATAGACCGAACTGTAGAATGGATCAGACTATAGAATGGATCAGACTATAGACTGGATCAGACTGTAGACTGGACCTGACTGTAGAATGGACCGGACTGTAGAATGGACCGGACTATAGACTGGATCAGACTGTAGAATGGACCGGACTATAGACTGGATCAGACTGTAGAATGGACCGGACTATAGACTGGACCGGACTGTAGAATGTATCAGACTGTAGAATGGATCGGACTGTAGAATGGACCGGACTATAGACTGGATCAGACTGTAGAATGGACCGGACTATAGACTGGATCAGACTGTAGAATGGACCGGACTATAGACTGGACCGGACTGTAGAATGGATCAGACTATAGAATGGACCTGACTGTAGAATGGACCGGACTATAGACTGGATCAGACTGTAGAATGGACCGGACTATAGACTGGACCTGACTGTAGAATGGATCAGACTGTAGAATGGATCAGACTATAGACTGGACCTGACTGTAGAATGGATCAGACTGTAGAATGGATCAGACTGTAGAATGGATCAGACTGTAGAATGGATCAGACTATAGACTGGACCTGACTGTAGAATGGACCGGACTATAGAAGGGATCAGACTATAGACTGGACCGGACTGTAGCCGGGCTCGGTCTATGTGCTGGATGGAAAGTATTTTGTGTCAATGAGCTTTTGCAGAAAGAAATTCTAATAAATCCTTTATTTATGTTGTTGTTGTTCTTTGTGTCTGAAGATCTGATGTGATGATGATGATGATGATGAAGACACGGATCAGACTGTTGTTATAACTTCCTGTTTATTATGAAGACATTAGTATATGATCGATAGGTGAGGAGGTTCACAGAGGGTCAGTGAAGGCAGCACAGCAGGTAATACTGAGGAAGAGTCTGATCTCAGGTCAGCTGAGTCCTCATCAGCACTGAAACACACACTGAAGCATCAGACACACCAACACACACACACACAACATCATACACACATATATATATATACACACATCACACACATATCACACACCAACACACACACACACAACATCATACACACATATATATATACACACATCACACACACATCACACACCAACACACACACACATCATATATATACACACACATCACACCAACACACACACATCACACACCAACACACATACACAGACAACATCACATACACACCAACACACATCACACATCATATATATACACACACATCATCACACACCAACACACATCATATATATACACACATCACACATACAAACACAACATCATACACACACACACACATATATATATATATACACACACATCACACACCAACACACATCACACACACATCATATATATACACACACCAACACACATCACACACACATCATATATATACACACATCACACACCAACACACATCATACAGCACAACATCATACACACACACACACATATATATATATACACACACATCACACACCAACACACACACATCACACACCAACACACATCATACACACACAACATACACACACACCAACACATACACACACCAACACACATCATACAAACACAACATCATACACACACACACATATATATATATATACACACACATCACACACCAACACACACACAACATCACACACCAACACACATACACACACATCATCACACACACCAACACACATCACACCCCCCCATCATAATGCGCCTTCTCCTCGTTTTCCCAGCATTGTCCGTAAATCATACAAACAAAACCAAAACGTTGATTTATCTGTTTTCCCGTTTTGGTTTAAAAACCGAATAACGTCGTTTTTTTGGTTTTCCGAAAAACACCGATTCTTTTTTAAACGTTAATATGTTTTGGATGCATATTGTTCTAGTATTTGTTCAGGCTGTGACATACAATTAGTCTCTGTTGCTACCTGCTGGTGAGTAAATATTCAAATCAGTTAAAATTGACAACCGGTCCGCGATTTTTTTTTAATGTATCTGCCGGTCCTTGGCACAATAAAGGTCGGGAACCCCTCCTCTAGGGGGGTCCGGGGGCACGCACCCCTGGGAAGATGCTGTTTTAAATGTTGAAGTGAAATGCATCAATCTGGAGCACTTTGAGCACAGCATGAATTGATGGATACAGCTCTCAACACTCAGATGAAAAGGAGCTGTAGACTTTTCAATAATCCAAACATCTTTAGAATATGATCTCAACCAATAACAAATCATTTCAACTGGTTTATTCTTATCTTATGTTTCCTGTAGAATTATTTCTATTTATGCATATTTTACTAATCACTCCCCTTTTAAACTGTTTTTTTTACTGTCCTATAGTAGTAGAGTTAGGTACCCGGAGGCGCACGGCGGACGGCCAGGCGGGGCCGCCGCACCGCACTGGAGTCAGTGTTCCGAGTTTTTCGAGCCGGGTCCCGGTGAAACGCAGGACGGAGCACCCGCTGGGAGCCTCCAGCAGAAACACACACCTTGCTTTGCTGTCCGCCCACCAGCATCAATATTCGACCTTATTCACTGCAAGAGGTGGGTGTTTTTCATCTGCCGGTGGACCACCGGGGAGAACGTCCCGCTCGGGAGCCGGGCTCAGAGTCAGTGGCAGTGGCAGCACGCCTGCCTTTTACAGCAGGAGCACGAGCTCGCCTCGGGGAGGGAGAGAAGAGAGAAGCGGAGGCTGCCGAAACAGCCAGAGCCCTCGCCTCGGACCCACCCCTCGGCTTGGTTTTTTTGTTTATTAGAGGCAGGGGCTGGGACAGACGGTAGCTCGCCTTGCGGCGGACCGTCAGCTCGATCCCGAGATCCAACTACGAGCTTTTTAACTGCAGCAACTTTAAGATTGGAGCTGGAATTACCGCGGCTGCTGGCACCAGACTTGCCCTCCAATGGATCCTCGTTAAAGGATTTAAAGTGTGCTCATTCCAATTACAGGGCCTCGAAAGAGTCCTGTATTGTTATTTTTCGTCACTACCTCCCCGAGTCGGGAGTGGGTAATTTGCGCGCCTGCTGCCTTCCTTGGATGTGGTAGCCGTTTCTCAGGCTCCCTCTCCGGAATCGAACCCTGATTCCCCGTTACCCGTGGTCACCATGGTAGGCACAGAAAGTACCATCGAAAGTTGATAGGGCAGACATTCGAATGAGACGTCGCCGCCACGGGGGCCAGCGATCGGCTCAAGGTTATCTAGAGTCACCAAAGCGACCGGGGCACCCCGAAGAGCACCCCGCATGGGTTTTGGGTCTGATAAATGCACGCATCCCCGAAGGTCAGCGCTCGTTGGCATGTATTAGCTCTAGAATTGCCACAGTTATCCAAGTAACGTTAGAGCGATCAAAGGAACCATAACTGATTTAATGAGCCATTCGCAGTTTCACTGTACCGGCCGTGTGTACTTAGATTTGCATGGCTTAATCTTTGAGACAAGCATATGCTACTGGCAGGATCAACCCGGTAGCCTGTGATGAAGTAGGGTCGACCCTATATCATGTGAAGCCACCGAGCACCGGTCCCCGGGGGAACCGGGCCTGGGGCAAGGCCATTTGCTGAATGCCGCAGCTGACGAAGGCCGCTATGCAACAGTGGAGGGTTCGAGAAACAACAGTGTTTGCCGGGCGCACCGCCGCGGAGGTGGGGAGGTTCCAGCCCGGAACCTCCACCCCGCTGCGGGACCCGTGTAATGTATATATACCTTAATGTACTTCAACTCAGAGGTAATGTACTTCAACTCAGAGGTAATGTACTTCAACTCAGAGGTAAAGTACTACAACTCAGAGGTAATGTACTTAAACTCAGAGGTAAAGTACTACAACTCAGAGGTAATGTACTTAAACTCAGAGGTAATGTACTTAAACTCAGAGGTAAAGTACTACAACTCAGAGGTAATGTACTTAAACTCAGAGGTAATGTACTTAAACTCAGAGGTAATGTACTTCAACTCAGAGGTAAAGTACTACAACTCAGAGGTAATGTACTTCAACTCAGAGGTAAAGTACATCAACTCAGAGGTAAAGTACTACAACTCAGAGGTAATGTACTTCAACTCAGAGGTAATGTACTTCAACTCAGAGGTGATGTACTTCAACTCAGAGGTAATGTACTTCAACTCAGAGGTAATGTACTTCTACTGTTACTGAAGAACCAGACCTGAGTACTTCTACTTTTACTTTAACTCGAGTATCGAAGTACTTCGTCTCAAAGATCGGAGTACTTCTCCTCCTCTCAGTGAGCGTGTCTGAACTCCACAGCAGTGGTGTTTACTGCAGTAAGGGATCTAATATTACATGGTATAAGTACTTCAGTAAAATGAGTAAAGCCACATTGTTGAAGTACGATGGTACAGGACAGTAAAGGTAGTGCTGCTGTAGAAGTACTCTGGCATAGGACAGTAAAGGTAGTGCTGCTGTAGAAGTACTCTGGCACAGGACAGTAAAGGTAGTGCTGCTGTAGAAGTATCCTACTTTAGTTTAAAGTGCTACGAAGCCTCTGTGGAGACGCTGCTTTCCCTCAGGAGCTGAAGCTCAGTGTAACGGCCCGTCCACACAGCGGCGTGCGTTGAAGCTTCAACGCTTCTGCCCATTCACTTTGAATGGGGTGACGTCACGCTTCGCCGAACTGCATTGTGGGAGCGTAGCTTTGCTCGCGTTGCTCGCGTTGCTCGCGTTGCTCGCTGCAAAAGTTGAGCAATGTTCAACTTTTGAAGCTTCGGCGGAAGCGTCAGCCAATCGAATCATATGCCACTACAAGCTCTAGCCAATCAAACCGTGTGCTTGTGTTTCCGGGGCAGGAGATTCATGTGATTGGTTGTTGGTCGAGTTTCAGCCCCCCCCGCCGGCAAGCTTCAATGCACGCCGCTGTGTGGACGGGCCGTAACTCTAACGGGGCTCAAGTTGTTAATCTGTAACTTCAATGATGCAGTTCTCTCTGTGTTCTTTATATATCCATGCTGCTCTGCTGGAGGAGGACTTCAGTTTCTCACTGACTCGTCTCCAGCTGCTACATCATGAGAGAGACTCGAACAATACATCTCACAATCTGTCTATTTGTGTTTCAGGTCACCCCCCCCCCCCCCCCATCATGTTGAAGGTAAGCTCCAACAGGAAGTGGTCCTGATTTTCAGAATAAAAGTGTTTGTCTGGAAGTGATGAAACGAAAGGCCGATTGAAGCCCCCCCCAGCAGTCTGTTCTCAGAGGGGGGGCCGTGACAAAACCCACCTGAAGCGTATTCTGACCAGCTGTCACTCACTCTCAGTACTGAAGGTTATAACATCTATCATTAAAGTGATAACCTTTATTAACAACCTGTCTCTCTGACATACGACCTCTGACCTGCAGCCGAGGACCTCCACCTGACGGTGAGTGATGTCACAGGGGGCGGGGCTACCTGTCTCTCTGACATACGACCTCTGACCTGCAGCCGAGGACCTCCACCTGACGGTGAGTGATGTCACAGGGGGCGGGGCTACCTGTCTCTCTGACATACGACCTCTGACCTGCAGCCGAGGACCTCCACCTGACGGTGAGTGATTTCACAGGGGGCGGGGCTACCTGTCTCTCTGACAGACGACCTCTGACCTGCAGCCGAGGACCTCCACCTGACGGTGAGTGATGTCACAGGGGGCGGGGCTACCTGTCTCTCTGACAGACGACCTCTGACCTGCAGCCGAGGACCTCCACCTGACGGTGAGTGATGTCACAGGGGGCGGGGCTACCTGTCTCTCTGACATACGACCTCTGACCTGCAGCCGAGGACCTCCACCTGACGGTGAGTGATGTCACAGGGGGCGGGGCTACCTGGCTCTCTGACAGACGACCTCTGACCTGCAGCCGAAGACCTCCACCTGACTGAGTGATGTCACAGGGGGCGGGGCTTAGTTGTGTTTATCTCAGGGTTATCTCTCTGCAGCGCCTCGTGGTGCGTTCAGGGGAAACGGTAATCTTCAGTGTCGGGGAGATGATGTGAACAAAAGGCCGAATTGTAGCCCCCCCAGCAGGGTGTTCTCAGAGGGGCGGCCGTGACAAAACCTGACCGAAGCGTTCGTCTGATCCCAGCTGATGCTAACATGATGCTAATGCTAGTGATGATAATGCTAGCCTCTCCTTAAAGAGTCCTCTCTCATCCTGTTTTGGAGCTTTCAGATATAAAACACGTTGTTCAAACTAATGCTTTTTGTTTTGCACATGAAAAACGTAACGCATTTCTTAAAGATATTTCTTTCGTCGCGTTGAATGATTTGAATATGAAACGGAAATGTATATTAAACCAACGTCTGTCTCTCCCCTCAGACTCCACCCCCTGAGGTGAACTCCCCTCAGACTACACCCCTGCAGGTGAACTCCCCTCACACTCCGCCCCCTGCAAGTGAACTCCCCTCAGACTCCACCCCTGCAGGTGAACTCCCCTCAGACTCCACCCCTGCAAGTGAACTCCCCTCACACTCCGCCCCCTGCAGGTGAACTCCCCTCAGACTCCACCCCTGCAGGTGAACTCCCCTCAGACTCCACCCCTGCAAGTGAACTCCCCTCACACTCCGCCCCCTGCAGGTGAACTCCCCTCAGACTCCACCCCTGCAGGTGAACTCCCTCAGACTCCACCCCTGCAAGTGAACTCCCCTCACACTCCGCCCCCTGAGGTGAACTCTCCTCACACTCCGCCCCCTGAGGTGAACTCCCCTCACACTCCGCCCCCTGAGGTGAACTCTCCTCACACTCCGCCCCCTGAGGTGAACTCTCCTCACACTCTGCCCCCTGAGGTGAACTCTCCTCACACTCCGCCCCCTGCAGGTGAACTCTCCTCACACTCCGCCCCCTGAGGTGAACTCCCCTCAGACTCCGCCCCCTGCAGGTGAACTCCCCTCACACTCCGCCCCTGCAGGTGAACTCTCCTCACACTCCGCCCCCTGCAGGTGAACTCCCCTCACACTCCGCCCCTGCAGGTGAACTCTCCTCACACTCCGCCCCCTGCAGGTGAACTCTCCTCACACTCCGCCCCCTGCAGGTGAACTCTCCTCACACTCCGCCCCCTGCAGGTGAACTCTCCTCACACTCCGCCCCCTGAGGTGAACTTCAATTCAGAAAGACTCTTAAAATATAACAATACAGCTCTCAGTTTTTGGAGATTACCTGATCTAGGGAACGTTTTCCCCCCTGTTCCTCTCACACCTATAACCTCCCCATTCCTCACACACCTGTAGACACACCTGTAGACACACCCCCATTCCTCACACACCTGTAGACACACCTATAGCCCCCCCTGTTCCTCACACACCTGTAGACACACCTGTTATCCCCCCTGTTCCTCACACACACCTGTAGACACACCTGTTATCCCCCCTGTTCCTCACACACCTGTAGACCCCCCCCCTGTTCCTCACACACACCTGCAGACCCCCCCGTTCCTCACACACCTGTAGACCCCCCTGTTCCTCACACACCTGTAGACACACCTGTAGACCCCCCTGTTCCTCACACACCTGTAGACCCCCCTGTTCCTCACACACCTGTAGACACACCTGTAGACCACCCCCTGTTCCTCACACACACCTGTAGACCCCCCCTGTTCCTCACACACACCTGTAGACCCCACCTGTTCCTCACACACCTGTAGACCCCCTCTGTTCCTCACACACACCTGTAGACCCCCCCTGTTCCTCACACACCTGTAGACCCCCCCTGTTCCTCACACACACCTGTAGACCCCCCCTGTTCCTCACACACCTGTAGACCCCCCCTGTTCCTCACACACCTGTAGACCCCCCCTGTTCCTCACACACCTGTAGACCCCCCCTGTTCCTCACACACCTGTAGACCCCCCCTGTTCCTCACACACCTGTTATCCCCCCTGTTCCTCACACACCTAAGGACCCCCCCTGTTCCTCACACACCTGTTATCCCCCCTGTTCCTCACACACCTGTAGACCCCCCTGTTCCTCACACACACCTGTTATCCCCCCTGTTCCTCACACACCTGTAGACCCCCCTGTTCCTCACACACCTGTAGACCCCCCTGTTCCTCACACACCCGCCGCCGCCGCCGTTGCTGTTGAGGAAACATCAATAAAGTTTATTTTATATTAAAAGACTTGAACCCTGTTTGAATAAAGTCTCTGCATCACTTCCTCTTCCTGCAGTTCAAACCCTTTGGTACTTTACTGAGGTGTGTTCTGTCTTCCTCTCTCTGGTTCTGAGGAGCTGGAGGGTTATCTTGTTATAAACACACAGGACATGAGTTGTGCCTGATAACTCCCACGGCCTCCTCTGGAGAGACGGAGTATAAAAGACTACAACTCCCACGGCCTCCTCTAGAGAGACGGAGTATAAAAGACTACAACTCCCACGGCCTCCTCTGGAGAGACGGAATATAAAAGACTACAACTCCCACGGCCTCCTCTAGAGAGACGGAGTATAAAAGACTACAACTCCCACGGCCTCCTCTAAAGAGACGGAGTATAAAAGACTACAACTCCCACGGCCTCCTCTAGAGAGACGGAGTATAAAAGACTACAACTCCCACGGACTCCTCTGGAGAGACGGAGTATAAAAGACTACAACTCCCACGGCCTCCCTAAAAGGACGGAGTATAAAAGACTACAACTCCCACGGCCTCCTCTAGAGAGACGGAGTATAAAAGACTACAACTCCCACGGCCTCCTCTGGAGAGACGGAGTATAAAAGACTACAACTCCCACGGCCTCCTCTAAAGAGACGGAGTATAAAAGACTACAACTCCCACAGCCTCCTCTAAAGAGACGGAGTATAAAAGACTACAACTCCCACGGCCTCCTCTAAAGAGACGGAGTATAAAAGACTACAACTCCCACGGACTCCTCTGGAGAGACGGAGTATAAAAGACTACAACTCCCACGGCCTCCTCTGGAGAGACGGAGTATAAAAGACTACAACTCCCACGGCCTCCTCTGGAGAGACGGAGTATAAAAGACTACAACTCCCACGGCTCCTCTAGAGAGACGGAGTATAAAAGACTACAACTCCCACGGCCTCCTCTGGAGAGACGGAGTATAAAAGACTACAACTCCCACGGCCTCCTCTAAAGAGACGGAGTATAAAAGACTACAACTCCCACGGCCTCCTCTAGAGAGACGGAGTATAAAAGACTACAACTCCCACGGACTCCTCTGGAGAGACGGAGTATAAAAGACTACAACTCCCACGGCCTCCTCTGGAGAGACGGAGTATAAAAGACTACAACTCCCACGGCCTCCTCTAGAGAGACGGAGTATGAGGCAGGTGTGTGTGACCTGCTTCCTCTCTATATGAGGCAGGTGTGTGTGACCTGCTTCCTCTCTATATGAGGCAGGTGTGTGTGACCTGCTTCCTCTATATGAAGCAGGTGTGTGTGACCTGCTTCCTCTCTATATGAGGCAGGTGTGTGTGACCTGCTTCCTCTATATGAAGCAGGTGTGTGTGACCTGCTTCCTCTCTATATGAGGCAGGTGTGTGTGACCTGCTTCCTCTCTATATGAAGCAGGTGTGTGTGACCTGCTTCCTCTCTATATGAGGCAGGTGTGTGTGACCTGCTTCCTCTATATGAAGCAGGTGTGTGTGACCTGCTTCCTCTCTATATGAAGCATGTGGTGTGACCTGCTTCCTCTCTATATGAGGCAGGTGTGTGTGACCTGCTTCCTCTATATATGAAGCAGGTGTGTGTGACCTGCTTCCTCTCTATATGAAGCAGGTGTGTGTGACCTGCTTCCTCTATATATGAAGCAGGTGTGTGTGACCTGCTTCCTCTCTATATGAGGCAGGTGTGTGTGACCTGCTTCCTCTATATATGAACAGGTGTGTGTGACCTGCTTCCTCTCTATGAAGCAGGTGTGTGTGACCTGCTTCCTCTCTATATGAGGCAGGTGTGTGTGACCTGCTTCCTCTATATGAAGCAGGTGTGTGTGACCTGCTTCCTCTCTATATGAAGCAGGTGTGTGTGACCTGCTTCCTCTCTATATGAAGCAGGTGTGTGTGACCTGCTTCCTCTCTATATGAAGCGGGTGTGTGTGACCTGCTTCCTCTCTATATGAGGCAGTGTGTGACCTGCTTCCTCTCTATATGAAGCAGGTGTGTGACCTGCTTCCTCTCTATATGAGGCAGGTGTGTGTGACCTGCTTCCTCTCTATATGAAGCAGGTGTGTGTGACCTGCTTCCTCTCTATATGAAGCAGGTGTGTGTGACCTGCTTCCTCTCTATATGAGGCAGGTGTGTGTGACCTGCTTCCTCTCTATATGAAGCAGGTGTGTGTGACCTGCTTCCTCTCTATATGAAGCAGGTGTGTGTGACTCAGGTGACTCAGGTAACTCAGTGGGGGGTATTCAAATATAAAACACATAGAAATGTATATTTATGTGTTTGTATTATCCCAGTCTCATGATATTTACTCAGTCACTACCTAGTGATCACAATCTGTATGTGACCGACCAGAACAACATGTTGTGTTTACATGTTTACAACAACACAACACAAGGCAGAATCTCTATAAACGCAATAAACACTTCAATAACAAACATGTCTGATTATTGGATGTCTTCACAGGTTGATATAAATACATGTTTTAGACTCGCTGTGTTTCTTCATTAAGAACTAATAATATTAATAATAATAAACTACGTGTGCTGTGACGTCAACACTTCCGCTGCTCTTATAGTGAAGGCGTGGAGTCGCCCCACGTGACTTCCGCTCGTTGTGTAAACAGAGAAGATGGCGGCGCGCGGTCTGAGAAGAGCCGCGCTCTCTGCGAGAAACTTCCGGTCTCTGTGGAGGTGAGCACACACACACACACACACACACACACACACACACACACACACACACACCCCCCCTGCAGACCCTGGTATGAACCCTCTCTCATGGGGTGAACGCCTCCTTCAGAGTACCAGCAGGACCTAGTGATGGCAAATGAAGCTTTTTGTGAAGCATCGAACCTCTTGGACAATTGTTTCGAAAATAGGTTGATTTCTGGAAGCTTCAGCTACAGCGCCCTCTCCTGGCGAAGTGCAAGGCTGCAGTGGGTTTAACGGATCTTTGCCTTGAAAAATATTCGATGCACACACACACACACACACACACACACACACACACACTGAATATCATGTTCTATTTGCAATTAAAGATTGATAATTGTGTGTATTGGCTTATTGAGAAGAGAGTGGCAGGGGGTGCTTGTGATGGCTGGGGGTGCTTGTGTGATGATGGCAGGGGGTGCTTGTGTAATGATGGCAGGGGGTGCTTGTGTGATGATGGCAGGGGGTGCTTGTGTAATGATGGCAGGGGTGCTTGTGTGATGATGGCAGGGGTGCTTGTGTAATGATGGCAGGGGGTGCTTGTGTAATGATGGCAGGGGTGCTTGTGTGATGATGGCAGGGGTGCTTGTGTGATGATGGCAGGGGTGCTTGTGTGATGATGGCAGGGGTGCTTGTGTGATGATGGCAGGGGGTGCTTGTGTGATGATGGCAGGGGGTGCTTGTGATGGCTGGGGGTGCTTGTGTGATGATGGCAGGGGGTGCTTGTGTGATGATGGCAGGGGGTGCTTGTGATGGCTGGGGGTGCTTGTGTGATGATGGCAGGGGGTGCTTGTGTAATGATGGCAGGGGGTGCTTGTGATGGCTGGGGGTGCTTGTGTGATGATGGCAGGGGTGCTTGTGATGGCTGGGGGTGCTTGTGTGATGATGGCAGGGGGTGCTTGTGTAATGATGGCAGGGGGTGCTTGTGTAATGATGGCAGGGGGTGCTTGTGATGGCTGGGGGTGCTTGTGTAATGATGGCAGGGGGTGCTTGTGTGATGATGGCAGGGGGCTTGTGTAATGATGGCAGGGGGTGCTTGTGTGATGATGGCAGGGGGTGCTTGTGATGGCTGGGGGTGCTTGTGTAATGATGGCAGGGGGTGCTTGTGTAATGATGGCAGGGGTGCTTATGTGATGATGGCAGGGTGCTTGTGTAATGATGGCAGGGGGTGCTTGTGTAATGATGGCAGGGGGTGCTTGTGTGATGATGGCAGGGGGTGCTTGTGTGATGATGGCAGGGGGTGCTTGTGTAATGATGGCAGGGGGTGCTTGTGTGATGATGGTAGGGGTGCTTGTGTGATGATGGCAGGGGGTGCTTGGTGATGATGGCAGGGGGTGCTTGTGTAATGATGGCAGGGGGTGCTTGTGTAATGATGGCAGGGGGTGCTTGTGTGATGATGGCAGGGGGTGCTTGTGTGATGATGGCAGGGGGTGCTTGTGTAATGATGGCAGGGGGTGCTTGTGTGATGATGGCAGGGGTGCTTGTGTGATGATGGCAGGGGGTGCTTTTGTAATGATGGCAGGGGGTGCTTGTGTGATGATGGCAGGGGGTGCTTGTGTAATGATGGCAGGGGGTGCTTGTGATGGCAGGGGGTGCTTGTGATGGCTGGGGGTGCTTGTGATGGCTGGGGGTGCTTGTGTAATGATGGCTGGGGGTGCTTGTGTAATGATGGCAGGGGGTGCTTGTGATGGCAGGGGGTTTTGTAATGATGGCAGGGGGTGCTTGTGATGGCAGGGGGTGCTTGTGTGATGATGGCAGGGGGTGATTATGTGGGATGGGGAACGCTCAAAGATCTTTATCGAGGTACATTATTCTTTTTATCTTGTATTTGTCTAAAGGCATTGTTTGTCCGGAGGGCCTTTTATCAGTTATAGTATTAAAGTTGAAAAGCTCATCCATTCCAGGATTTGAACCAGTTGCGCAGGACGTCGCCGCACGCGGCCGCCGGCTGTCCACTGGGCTATCCATTCTTTAAACTGCTGAACTTCTTTTGAATACCCATTGTCTTTTTGTTCACCACTTCTCCACATGTTGAAGTGTTTCCCAGAAGGACCTCTCTTCCTTCCTGCTGGCTCTATAATGATCCGATGCAAATGCAATACCAACAACAACTCAACAACAACAACGCAAACTACGACAACAACCCACACATGGCGCATTGTTTAGAGCGGTTATAAAGTGTTGAAGCGCTCAAATTGGAAACTGTTTCAACCTGTCAGCTGTCAGAATCGAGACGATTGGGAGCTCCCGTAAGGATGGGTCGTTAATACATTCCCAATTACCATTATTTTAATCACAAATAAGGCATTTTCAATGTAACGAGTATTATTTACGTTAACGAGGTAAATAGGCTCAAAGGAAAACATGTTTCCAAAAGAACTACGCATCGTGCTCTCTCTCTCTCTCTCTCTGTCGCTCTCTCTCTCGCTCTCGCTCTCGCTCTCTCTCTCGCTCTCTCTCTCGCTCTCTCTCTCTCTCTCGCTCTCGCTCTCTCTCTCGCTCTCTCTCTCGCTCTCGCTCTCTCTCTCTCGCTCTCTCTCTCTCTCTCTCGCGCTCTCTCTCGCTCTCTCTCGCTCTCTCTCGCTCTCGCTCTCTCTCTCGCTCTCTCTCTCGCTCTCTCTCTCGCTCTCGCTCTCTCTCTCTCGCTCTCTCTCGCTCTCGCTCTCTCTGTCTCTGTCTCTCTCTCTCTCTCTTTCTCTTTCTTCTACATCTCTCTTTTCCTCCGTACCCACATCTCTAAAAACGGGGGATCAACGGAGCTGATCCAGATTTGCTGCGTCATGACGACATTACTAAAATGTGGGCGGGCTTTACACCCACGGGCCAATCAGAAACGTTGCTGTCAGAAACAATGAGGCGTGTTCTGGAAGTACCTTGTGGTAAACCTGAGAGAGAGAGAGAAAGAGTTTGAGCTCCGTACTGTTTCAGAGAGAATCCTTGATGTGGTTTGGAACATGATGTGGAGTTTAATCTTAAAGACCAGAGTCATGTCTTTAGTAACAGCTGGAAGAGAGGGGGACGAGGCTACAATGATCTGTTTGAGGTTTGGAGCAGGACACTTCAGAGACATGTCTTTAGTAACAGCTGGAAGAGAGGGGGACGAGGCTACAATGATCTGTTTGAGGTTTGGAGCAGGACACTTCAGAGACATGTCTTTAGTAACAGCTGGAAGAGAGGGGGACGAGGCTACAATGATCTGTTTGGGGTTTGGAGCAGGACACTTCAGAGACATGTCTTTAGTAACAGCTGGAAGAGAGGGGGACGAGGCTACAAGGATCTGTTTGGGGTTTGGAGCAGGACACTTCAGAGACATGTCTTTAGTAACAGCTGGGAGAGAGGGGGACGAGGCTACAAGGATCTGTTTGGGGTTTGGAGCAGGACACTTCAGAGACATGTCTTTAGTAGCAGCTGGAAGAGAGGGGGACGAGGCTACAATGATCTGTTTGGGGTTTGGAGCAGGACACTTCAGAGACATGTCTTTAGTAACAGCTGGAAGAGAGGGGGACGAGGCTACAATGATCTGTTTGGGGTTTGGAGCAGGACACTTCAGAGACATGTCTTTAGTAACAGCTGGAAGAGAGGGGGACGAGGCTACAAGGATCTGTTTGGAGTTTGGAGCAGGACACTTCAGAGACATGTCTTTAGTAACAGCTGGAAGAGAGGGGGACGAGGCTACAAGGATCTGTTTGGGGTTTGGAGCAGGACACTTCAGAGACATGTCTTTAGTAACAGCTGGAAGAGAGGGGGACGAGGCTACAAGGATCTGTTTGGGGTTTGGAGGAGGACACTTCAGAGACATGTCTTTAGTAACAGCTGGAAGAGAGGGGGGGTGACAGCAGCCAGGTGTTCAAGTGTTTGACCTTTCACCTTCTTCAGCTCTGTGGAGTGGAAACGCTCGGCATGCTGGGTAATGAGTCCATCCCAACCTGAGTCCATCGGAGAAAACACACAAAGAGGAAGAGGAGGAGAAAACACACAAAGAGGAAGAGGAGGAGTGCTTTGGGCGGCCATAGGTCTGTTTACACTCCTTCATCCTTTACAGCTCTCACCTGTCACTCACACACCTGCAGCTCTCACCTGTCACTCACACACCACCTGTCTCTCTCACCTGTCTCTCTCTCACCTGTCACTCACACACCTGCAGCTCTCACCTGTCACTCACTCACAAACCTGTCTCTCTCTCACCTGTCACTCACACACCTACAGCTCTCACCTGTCACTCACACACACCTGTCTCTCTCTCACCTGTCACTCACACACCTGCAGCTCTCACCTGTCACTCACTCACACACCTGTCTCTCTCTCACCTGTCTCTCTCTCACCTGTCACTCACACACCTACAGCTCTCACCTGTCATACACACACACACACACACACACACACACACACACACACACACACACACACCCCTGTCTCTCTCTCATCTGTCACTCACACACCTACAGCTCTCACCTGTCACTCACACACACACCTGTCTCTCTCTCACCTGTCTCTCTCTCACCTGTCACTCACACCCCTGCAACTTTCACCTGTCACTCACACACACACCTGTCTCTCTCTCACCTGTCTCTCTCACCTGTCACTCAGACACCTGCAGCTCTCACCTGTCACTCACACACACAACTGTCTCTCTCACCTGTTTCTCTCTCACTGTCACTCACACACCTGCAGCTCTCACCTGTCACTCACAAACCTGTCTCTCTCTCACCTGTCACTCACACACCTACAGCTCTCACCTGTCACTCACACACACCACCTGTCTCTCTCTCACCTGTCACTCACACACCTGCAGCTCTCACCTGTCACTCACTCACAAACCTGTCTCTCTCTCACCTGTCTCTCTCTCACCTGTCACTCACACACCTGCAGCTCTCACCTGTCACTCACTCACACACCTGTCTCTCACCTGTCTCTCTCTCACCTGTCACTCACACCCCTGCAACTCTCACCTGTCACTCACACACACACCTGTCTCTCTCTCACCTGTCTCTCTCACCTGTCACTCAGACACCTGCAGCTCTCACCTGTCACTCACACACACAACTGTCTCTCTCACCTGTTTCTCTCTCACCTGTCACTCACACACCTGCAGCTCTCACCTGTCACTCACAAACCTGTCTCTCTCTCACCTGTCTCTCTCTCACCTGTCACTCACACACCTACAGCTCTCACCTGTCACTCACACACACCCACCTGTCTCTCTCTCACCTGTCACTCACACACCTGCAGCTCTCACCTGTCACTCACTCACAAACCTGTCTCTCTCTCACCTGTCTCACCTCCCTGTCACTCACACCTGCAGCTCTCACCTGTCACTCACTCACCTGTCACTCTCACACTACAGCTCTCACCTCCCACTCACACACACACACACACACCTGTCTCTCTCTCACCTGTCACTCACACACCTACAGCTCTCACCTGTCCACTCACTCACTGCACACCTGTCTCTCTCTCACCTGTCTCTCTCTCACCTGTCACTCACACACCTGTCAGCTCTCACACCTGTCCTCACACACCCACACACACACCACACACACACACACACTGTCTCTCTCTCACCTGTCACTCACTCACCACCTGTCTCTCTCTCACCTGTCTCTCTCTCACCTGCAGCTCTCACCTGTCTCTCTCTCACCTGCAGCTCTCTCCTGTCTCTCTCTCACCTGTCTCTCTCTCACCTGTCTCTCTCTCACCTGTCTCTCACCTGTCTCTCTCTCACCTGTCTCTCACCTGTCTCTCTCTCACCTGTCTCTCTCACCTGTCTCTCTCTCACCTGTCTCTCACCTGTCTCTCTCTCACCTGTCTCTCACCTGTCTCTCTCTCACCTGTCTCTCACCTGTCTCTCACCTGTCTCTCTCTCACCTGTCTCTCACCTGTCTCTCTCTCACCTGTCTCTCTCTCACCTGTCTCTCTCTCACCTGTCTCTCTCTCACCTCTCTCTCACCTGTCTCTCTCTCCCTGTCTCTCACCTGTCTCTCTCTCACCTGTCTCTCTCTCACCTGTCTGTCTCTCACCTGTCTCTCTCTCACCTGTCTCTCACCTGTCTCTCACCTGTCTCTCACCTGTCTCTCTCTCACCTGTCTCTCACCTGTCTCTCTCTCACCTGTCTCTCACCTGTCTCTCACCTGTCTCTCTCTCACCTGTCTCTCACCTGTCTCTCTCTCACCTGTCTCTCTCTCACCTGTCTCTCTCTCACCTGTCTGTCTCTCACCTGTCTCTCTCTCACCTGTCTCTCACCTGTCTCTCTCTCACCTGTCTCTCACCTGTCTCTCTCTCACCTGTCTCTCTCTCACCTGTCTCTCTCTCACCTGTCTCTCACCTGTCTCTCTCTCACCTGTCTCTCTCTCACCTGTCTCTCTCTCACCTGTCTCTCACCTGTCTCTCACCTGTCTCTCTCTCACCTGTCTCTCTCTCACCTGTCTGTCTCTCACCTGTCTCTCTCTCACCTGTCTCTCACCTGTCTCTCTCTCACCTGTCTCTCACCTGTCTCTCTCTCACCTGTCTCTCTCCCAGCTGATATACTCTTTTAGTTTAAGCCCTTCTCATCCGATTCTTCACTTAAAATAAAATGAACTTTAAAAAACCCAAATCTGCCTCCATGTGATCGATGTGTGTATCTGCAGTCAGACAATCGTGTGTGTGTGTGTGTGTGTGTGTGTGTGTGTGTGTGTGTGTGTGTGTGTGTGTGTGTGTGTGTGTGTGTGTGTGTGTGTGTGTGTGTGTGTGTGTGTGTGTGTGTGTGTGTGTGTGTGTGTAGCCTTCTCTCTGTTCAGCAGCTCTGATGAAGATCGCAGAGATGAAGCTCAGAGGAAAGAGGACGAGATCATCCTGCTGCTGAAGAAGGCCAAGGTACACACACACACACACACACACACACACACACACACACACACACACACACACACACAGAGACAGAGACACACTCTCTCTCTCTCTCTGCAGCTCTCTCTCTCCAGAGATCAGCTCCAGGCAGCCTCTGTGTTCCTCCATCAGGCGTTGGCTCTCGCTCATCAGACCCACAACAACCAGGCCATCATCTACTGCTACAGCCTGGTGACCTGTGACCTCTGTACATCTCTGTGACCTCTGTACATCTCTGTGACCTCTGTACATCTCTGTACATCTCTGTGACCCTTGTGACCTCTGTACATCTCTGTGACCCCTGTGACCTCTGTATATCTCTGTGACCCCTGTGACCTCTGTACATCTCTGTGACCCATGTGACCTCTGTGACCTCTGTACATCTCTGTGACCCTTGTGACCTCTGTACATCTCTGTGACCCCTGTGACCTCTGTATATCTCTGTGACCCCTGTGACCTCTGTATATGTCTGTGACCTCTGTACATCTCTGTGACCTCTGTACATCTCTGTGACCTCTGTGACCATTGTGACCTCTGTACATCTCTGTGACCCCTGTGACCTCTGTATATCTCTGTGACCTCTGACCTCTTCTGCTCAGATGGCGAACCTGGCCTTCGTTCAGGGTCATTTGGACCACGTGAGTACCGACCAATCACAGCTCGGCTTTTGTGCTATGGCAACAAGCAGTGAGAAGGTCATCTTCATCACTGTCTCTCTTCCTCCTCCTCCTCTTCCTCGTCTTCCTCTCAGGCAGAAAAACTCTTCAAAGCAGCGATGAGCTTTATGCTGTCAGGAGGGACGCCTGAGGTGTGTGTGTGTGTGTCTGTCTGTCTGTCTGTCTGTCTGTCTGTCTCTCTTCACTGACTTCCTGTCTGTCTCCAGGACGATAACGCTGTCATCGAGATGTCTCTGAAACTCGCCACCATCTACGCCGAGCAGAACAAGTGAGACTGAACCGACACGGGCATGCACGCACACACACACAGTCACTTCCTGTCAGAGACGTGTGCGTGTGTGTGTGTGTGTGTGTGTGTGTGTGTGTGTGTGTGTGTGTGTGTGTGTGTGTGTGTGTGTGTGTGTGTGTGTGTGTGTGTGTGTGTGTGTGTGTGTGTGTGTGTGTGTGTGTGTGTGTGTGTGTGTGTGTGTGTGTCAGGACGGAGTTGGCAGAGCATGGCTTCAGGTTCTGTTTGGAGTCTCTGCAGGAGAAGCTGCAGAGAGAGGAGAAGGCGGAGCCAACAGGTGAGGAGGCGGAGCCAACAGGTGAGGAGGCGGAGCCAACAGGTGAGAGCTGCTGATATTTTAATAACATCCCATGGTGATTTTAAGACTGTTGTTTATCTTTTTGTTTATTTAAAGACTCTTGTTGTTGTTTACACTCCTGTTGTTGTTGTTGTTGTCTCAGAGCAGAGGAAGGACTCCCGCCTCCTGCTCGGTCTCTGCTTCGACTCTCGAGCTCGATACCGTGCGTCCAGACGGAGACTGCAGGAAGCGGAGAGAGACTATAGAGAAGCTCTGAAGATATGTGAGGGGGAGCAGGGACACACACACCCTCAGGTGAACGCACGTACACACACGCCCTCAGGTACACGCACGTACACGCACGCCCTCAGGTACACGCACGTACACGCACGCCCTCAGGGACACACACACCCTCAGGTACACCACGTACACACACGCCCTCAGGTACACACGCACGTACACGCACGCCCTCAGGTACACGCACGTACACGCACGCCCTCAGGGGGACACACACCCTCAGGTACACGCACGTACACACACACCCTCAGGTACACGCACACCCTCAGGTAAACGCACGTACACACACGCCCTCAGGTACACGCACGTACACGCACCCTCAGGGACACACACACCCTCAGGTGAACGCATGTACACACACGCCCTCAGGTACACGCACGTACACGCACGCCCTCAGGTACACGCACGTACACGCACGCCCTCAGGGACACACACACCCTCAGGTACACGCACGTACACACACGCCCTCAGGTACACGCACGTACACGCACGCCCTCAGGTACACGCACGTACACGCACGCCCTCAGGGGGACACACACCCTCAGGTACACGCACGTACACACACACCCTCAGGTACACGCACACCCTCAGGTAAACGCACGTACACACACACCCTCAGGTACACGCACGTACACGCACGCCCTCAGGGGGACACACACCCTCAGGTACACGCACGTACACACACACCCTCAGGTACACACACACCCTCAGGTACACGCACGTACACACACGCCCTCAGGTACACGCACGTACACGCACGCCCTCAGGTACACGCACATACACGCACGCCCTCAGGGGGACACACACCCTCAGGTACACGCACGTACACACACACCCTCAGGTACACGCACACCCTCAGGTACACGCACGTACACGCACACCCTCAGGTACACGCACGCCCTCAGGTACACGCACGTACACACACCCTCAGGTACACGCACGTACACCCTCAGGTACACGCACGTACACACACACCCTCAGGTACACGCACGTAAACGCACACCCTCAGGTACACGCACGTACACACACACCCTCAGGTACACGCACGTAAACGCACACCCTCAGGTACACGCACACCCTCAGGTACACACACACCCTCAGGTACACGCACGTACACCCTCAGGTAGACGCACACCCTCAGGTACACGCACGTACACACACACCCTCAGGTACACGCACGTACACGCACACCCTCAGGTACACGCACACCCTCAGGTACACACACACCCTCAGGTACATGCATGTACACACACACCCTCAGGTACACACACACCCTCAGGTACACGCACGTACACGCACACCCTCAGGTACACGCACACCCTCAGGTACACACACACCCTCAGGTACACGCACGTACATGCACACCCTCAGGTACACGCACGTACACCCTCAGGTACACGCACGTACACGCAAGCCCTCAGGTACACGCACGTCCTCAGGTACACGCACGTCCTCAGGTACACGCACGCCCTCAGGTACACGCACCTACACGCACACCCTCAGGTACACGCACGTACACGCACACCCTCAGGTACACGCACGCCCTCAGGTACACGCACGTACACGCACACCCTCAGGTACACGCACGTACACGCACACCCTCAGGTACACGCACGCCCTCAGGTACACGCACGTACACGCACACCCTCAGGTACACGCACGTCCTCAGGTACACGCGCACCCTCAGGTACACGCACGTACACGCACACCCTCAGGTACACGCACACCCTCATGTACACGCACACCCTCAGGTACACGCACACCCTCAGGTACACGCACGTACATGCACACCCTCAGGTACACACACACCCTCAGGTACACGCACGTACACACACACCCTCAGGTACACACACATCCTCAGGTACACACACATCCTCAGGTACACGCACGTACACCCTCAGGTACACGCACGTACACGCACACCCTCAGGTACACGCACGTCCTCAGGTACACGCACGTCCTCAGGTACACGCACGTACACGCACACCCTCGGGTACACGCACGTCCTCAGGTACACGCACGTACACGCACACCCTCAGGTACACGCACCTACACGCACACCCTCAGGTACCCTCAGGTACACGCACGTACACGCACCTACACGCACACCCTCAGGTACACGCACGTACACGCACGTACACGTGCGCACACACAGGTACACACAGGTAGACACACACACACACACTGTAGTAATGTGCCCCCCCTCCCTCCCTCCCTCCCTCCCTCCCTAGACTCTGGTGCTGATGAGCGACCTGGCCACCATCTTGGATCTGCAGGGCCACCATGACGACGCCCTGCAGCTGGTGCAGCATGCTGTGGAGCTGAGTCGCAGCGTCACACACCCTGACCTGCAAGTGCTGCTGGGAAACATGGCCGGCATCCTGCTGCACACAGGTAACGCCGTTAATACCTGCTGAGTCATGGTGTGTTGATATCTGCTGAGTCATGGTGTGTTGATACCTGCTGAGTCATGGTGTGTTGATACCTGCTGAGTCATGGTGTGTTGATACCTGCTGAGTCATGGTGTGTTGATACCTGCTGAGTCATGGTGTGTTGATACCTGCTGAGTCATGGTGTGTCTGTGCCCTCAGGACGGCTCGAGGACTCGGTGCGTTGCTACCAGGAGGCTCTGAGTCTGGCTCTGCAGGCCAAAGACCAGGAGGCTGTGCACGCCATTCAGGAGGGGCTGAAGGAGGTGAAGAAGAGGAGGGAGGAGGTGAAGAAGAAGAAGGAGGAGGAAGAGGAGAAGGAGGAGAAGAAGGAGGAGGACTGATCCTCAGAGGAAGCAGGAGTAGATCATCCTGCAGCTTTGTGTTCAGTTTCGTCTGTAATGAGTCTGTTCACCTCCTGTCAGTTTTTATATTGAATATGTGTTGTATATAATATATAAAACATAAAAAGACAAACCTGTACTGACCTAAAGGTGTGTCTAATTCACATTAAATATACAGTCACTTTTCAACCACAGTGTGAAACCAAAGGCTGGCTTTATTTATACCATTTAATCTAAATAAAGCCGACCATGACTCAGCAATAACACAGGGTCTGTTTTCTGTAAACGTTAACGTGTTGAAACTGAGACGTGATCAGGAGGAGATTGAAGATGTGAGATGTGAACTCACTGGTTGAGCTTCAATCTCAGGATCCATGTATTTATGGTCCTCTCAAGAAAAGAAACTAATGTGTTGGTATTTTTCTCAGAATCTCAAAATTCAAATCTTTTCTCAAAATTCAATTTTTTTATATAAACATTGTGAACACTTATTTTCAAGTTACTTTGTTGCATTCAGATGTTCACACATACACAGAATATACATAAGCACCATATGTTCAGGTGTATAAGTACACAAATGCACTCAATACAAATATTGCAAGGCAATTTCCAGCTGAAATAATAATTCAACCGCATAACGATGAAAAGAAGGAAAAAATAAATAAAAAGTAATGTAAACAATATTAAAGAAATAAACAAACTGAGAAGTTATTATCTCTAAAAAAAAATATTTATTCTGGGAATACCCAATATTTGTTAGCTGGAGTAATCTGCAGATATACTTTTTTTTGAATTTAGTTTTGAATTGTTGATGACAGTGACACTTGGAAGGTCTGGTGAAGTCCATTCCACGCCCTAAGTCCTGGATCAGCTGTGGGATTGGATGCTGTTCTCCAGGGCTCGCAGCCCGTTGGCATGCCTCGTATTTCCTGACTGTGCTTTGGAACTGCTTTTGAATGTTAGTAGGCATTTTGTTATGGGTGCATAATCAGTACTGTTCGAAGCTTTACTATGTCAACACATTTTAATAGATTGAGTTTTTTCTAGATGTGTTGAGTGTGTGTTTCCCCATATTTCGGAGCAGTAGTAAAGGTAAGGGAGAAGTAGACTATAAAGAGTTCTGAGTAGTTGTTCCTCCAGAATGTTCTTAGTATGAAACAAAATACCTTTTTGACAGTTTAGTTGGTACATAATTGATATGGTGCTTCCAGTTGAGTTTTCGTCAACCAGCAGTCCTAAACATTTACATGCACCGACTTTCTCTATCTCGGTACGGCCAATCCGTATAACAGTCCTTTGTACTCTCAGACTCTGTTGAATAACATGTCATTGGTTTGGGCCACATTGAGGGATCATTTCTTAACTGCAAACCAGTTACTTAGTATTCACAATTTTAACAAGATCGCCAAGATTATGATGGGAGCAGAGAATGGTGGTATCATCGGCAAACAAAATGAACTTGAACATGTCGGAGGTGTTGATAATGTCATTAATATAAATCAGAACGTTTTGGACCTAAAATGGATCCTTGTTGTAGCCTATTCTCAGATAACTCTTAACCCATTCTTTGGCTGGAGCCCTCATGCCCTAATGTTCTAATGTGTGTAGCAGTATATGGCTCACAGTATCAGAAGCCTTTGAAGGTCAATGAATATACCAGCTGTAATCATTTGTTTCATAATGTTGTTGGTCATTTCTTCAACCAGTTCCATTACTGCTGAAGAAGTAGTGACTTTTCTGAAATCCATATTGGCTGGGGCATAGTATATTAACTGTGCTGAGGAATGACTCCAGACGGTTGTTGAAGAGTTCTCCAGGACTTTTGAAAACTGTGGTAGCAAAGAAATGTGTCTATAGTTTTAAAACTTGATTTATCACAGGTTTGAAAACCGGAATCACCTTCGCGATTTTCATTTCATTTCATTGGGATTTGGGAAACACCTTGTTGGAACGATTTATTGCATATTTTACTAGGGGGCTACAAAGTTTGGTGCAACCTGTTTAACAATGTTCATACTAAGTGCTAAATAATCTTTGGACTGTTTACTGCGTTGAGTATTAACAATATCAAGCAGCTCTTTTTCTGGAATTGGGTTCAAGAACATACTCTGTAGGTTGCAGTTCTTCAGAGAATCCTCACCTTGACATGAAGCTGGACTGATTGCATTCTCGCATGATTTCAGTAAAGAACTCGTTAAAGCTATTTGCAACATCCGTTGGGGTTTGTCCTTCGCTTTGGAATTCCTTAAATTCATTTCTTTTCTTCTTAATTATACTATTTATTACCTTCCATCTCTCCTCTTTGCTCTGCTCTCTGTGAGGAGCAGAGCAAAGGGGGCTATCTCCCCTTACCCACTAAGTGAGTCACACAGACTCTCTCCTCTTTGCTCTGCTCTCTGTGAGGAGCAGAGCAAAGGGGGCTATCTCCCCTTACCCACTAAGTGAGTCACACAGACTCACTTAGTATATATATATATATATATATACACATATATACATATATATATATATATATATATATATGTATATATATATATATATACATATATATATATACATATATATATACACATATATACATATATATATATATATACACATATATACATATACATATATATATATATATATATATATATACATATATATATACATATATATATACACATATATACATATACATATATATATATATATATATATATATATACATATATATATACATATATATATATACATATATACATATATAAGCTATATCAGGTAGCTTTCAGGCTGTGCTGTTCAGGTTTATTGCCAGGTAGGTTCACACATACGAGGAGTTTGACTTGATGTCGTGGTGCAGACATCAAATATAAAACAACATCTTTTACACCGTAATAAAATACAGTTAAATAGCAATAAAATAAAGCAGTAATTCACAGGAAATAGAATGCTATGAATGAGTTTTAGAATATAAACTATGAAATGTGAAATCAGAATATGTCCAGAAAGCAGTAAGAACATTGTGTGCATTAATGTAATGCATATAGTCTATGATGTGGCAGAGGTAAAGTGTCAGAGGGGGGCACAGTCTCCCTCCCTGAACGTCCAGGAGCAACACAGTCTCCCCCCCTGAAGGTCCGGGAGCAACACAGTGTCCCCCCCTGAACGTCCAGGAGCAACACAGTCTCCCCCCCTGAACGTCCAGGAGCAACACAGTCTCCCCCCCTGAACGTCCAGGAGCAACACAGTCTCACTCCCTGAACGTCCAGGAGCAACACAGTCTCCCCCCCTGAACGTCCAGGAGCAACACAGTCTCCCCCCCTGAACGTCCAGGAGCAACACAGTCTCCCTCCCTGAACGTCCAGGAGCAACACAGTCTCCCCCCCTGAAGGTCCGGGAGCAACACAGTCTCACTCCCTGAACGTCCAGGAGCAACACAGTCTCCCCCCCTGAACGTCCAGGAGCAACACAGTCTCACTCCCTGAACGTCCAGGAGCAACACAGTCTCACTCCCTGAACGTCCAGGAGCAACACAGTCTCCCCCCCTGAACGTCCAGGAGCAACACAGTCTCACTCCCTGAACGTCCAGGAGCGACGCTTGGTCAGGGTTCTATGGAGCGACGCTTGGTCAGGGTCCTATGGCGTGACGCTTGGTCAGGGTCCTATGGAGCGACGCTTGGTCAGGGTCCTATGGAGCCACGCTTGGTCAGGGTTCTATGGAGCGACGCTTGGTCAGGGTCCTATGGCGTGACGCTTGGTCAGGGTCCTATGGAGCCACGCTTGGTCAGGGTCCTATGGAGCGACGCTTGGTCAGGGTTCTATGGAGCGACGCTTGGTCAGGGTCCTATGGAGCGACGCTTGGTCAGGGTCCTATGGAGCGACGCTTGGTCAGGGTCCTATGGAGCGACGCTTGGTCAGGGTCCTATGGAGCGACGCTTGGTCAGGGTCCTATGGAGCGACGCTTGGTCAGGGTCCTATGGAGCGACGCTTGGTCAGGGTCCTATGGCGTGCAGTTGTGACGCGCCGAGTCTCCTTCAGCTTCATAAACGGACGCAAAGAGCTTTCAACTGATTGCAATGTATTCCCATCGGCGGCGGTATTTGACGCTCAGGGAAGCACCGCATCGGTCCATGTCGGCGGCACTTAAAGGCAATGTGAGCGTCCATTCCCATTGGATAACGGAGGATTTTACACCCGGAAGTAAGTATTCTCTTTACTGTGGATTGATGTTACAGTGATATCTGCACTACTCATCAACTCAGAAACACCAGAGTATCCTTGTTGATTACACAACATTGATTGGTTTAAATTGTGTGCAATGCTTTTGTATTTTTCCCCTTCGATTCGGAGAAACAAATATTTTCTCGGAGTTTAGGATGGCAGAAGACACTACACTACCCAGAATCCTCAGCTTTCGTTTGGGACTACAACATGTGCTTTGCTTCACAAACCCCGTGATTAGTCCTCCAGCTCTGTGATTAGTCCTCCAGCTCTGTGATTAGTCCTCCAGCTCTGTGATTAGTCCAAGACAAGTAATTATATCATGTATCAAAATTCTAAAGATCCAAAGGAACAGTTCAGCGCCCCACGACTTTACTGCAAACAGTTACAACCTTGACTTTACATCAGAAAGAACAAACATTAAAGAAGTGACTAACTGCATCAGTTAGGGTTAAAACATGGGTATTCAGCTCAAACATATACATCGCTGCAGTTATTATCCAGTGGGAAGTCCTTACCTGCTGGCCTAGTTCAATCAAAGTGGTTACTTTCTGTTGGCTGGGCAGTGACGTTTGACACACCGTCTGATTTGACTTTCTCAGGACTTGAAACTGTTTTTTGGGGGCAGACCCCCTCAAAGAAATAATAATATTTACACACGTAAGGTCATCATCTTAACAGTTTGTTATGCTCGTCCGTGAGCAGAGCATCAAGTTGCCTATAACAGCTGAATGCGGCGATTACCATGTTGTTCAGCAAAACGCCTCACAACCGTATTAAGATCAACAGCTTCAGTGCGTTTTGATTCAATGCTGAGAGCAGCCAGACTGACAGGCTCTTCTCGGTCATTGTAGACCGCACCTCATTCCTTCCGTCTGCTTGGGTCCGAATGCTTCTCGTTAAGCGTCGTCCCGTTCAAATGAAATCGCCGCCAATCACATTTCCAAGCTGGGGTGGCAAGGCTCTTTTTTAGGGTGGCAGTTGCCACCCCATGCCACCCCGGTAGATCCGCCCCTGCTCTCATGTCAAGAAGCAACAGATCAGTGCATGCGCTGCATCGTCCAATCAGTGTGCGATTCACAGTAAGGGGGCGGGGCGAGTGGCTGAGGATTTCACCGGAGGATGGTCTGGGGGTTCCTCGATTATCGCTCCTCCGTTATCGCTCCTCCGTTATCGCTCCTCGCTCCTCGGTCCTCCGCAAACCACAAGCGCCTTCTCAGAATTGTGGTTGGAACTTTTACGCTTTTATTGCACCTTCTAGAATGCATAGGTCAAAAGTTTAGAATGTTCTATCTAGTTTCACATGCCTGGTCTCACATGTCTGAAAATACATGATGGAAACATACATCCTTTCTATTTACAGCCAATTCAGCATCTTTTTATCAATGCTAAGCTTAATGGAGGTCGGTGAGGTAAAGGTCAGGTCAGACACGGCCACTCAAACAGCAGAACTGTCAACAGTTTATTTATGAAGGTTTTTATCTTGAAGGTCCCATGTCCTGCTGGTTCTGGTTCTGACCCGTCCCCTTGTGTTCTGAAGCTTCTGCATGTAACCGGTCTGCAGAGTCACTAACCCTCAAAGTGCACCCTGTAGAGAGTACAACTCTAACACAGAGAAGACCTGTCTGTGCTGCCCCAGAACGCCTCGTTGGGGATTTCTCTTTTTCCATTGGTTACCTCCTGGGTCCTCTGACGTGGGGACACCCAGAGGCCGCACCCTCTGCCAGCCTGTCACCAAACAAAGCTTCCCAAACCTTTCAGCGACTCATGGCGGATATGCACAGCGTAGGGCACTGAAGAACGATGCTGTATACTTTGTTTGGACCAGCGGGAGATTCGGGTACACAACCTGTAAGTACTCATTGTTGTTTGTGTATTTATGATGTTTAAAACAAACAAGGTATCTACCACAGACCCATGCTCTCCGCAGACCCATGCTCTCCACAGACCCATGCTCTCCACAGACCCATGCTCTCCGCAGACCCATGCTCTCCGCAGACCCATGCTCTCCGCAGACCCATGCTCACAGCGTTATAAACCTTTTTCTTTCTCAATATCAAGCCACACTTATTGATTTTACTTCGGCTGTGAGTGTGTGTGTGCTCAGGATGAGTTTCGCTTGTTCTCCTGTATCGCCGAGACGCCGACACGGAAAGCCTGTCTGCTCCTCGCAGCAGCTCATACAGCAGCAACGAGCCTCCCAGCTTCGCGACCAATCAGAGCACACTGGGCTCACAGGGAGGGGGGGGCAGGAGCTCCAACAAGGCGTGTAGGACAGAGAGTGAATACACATGCTATACAGAGATGCTGTATGAGAAACCAATGTGAGTTTGGAACATTGAACAATGTGAATCTATTCTAGTAGACCTCAACAATGGAACTATGATCAGTAGAACGGGCCATGAGACGGGACCTTTAAACAAAAAGTGACACAAAGCAGTATACACAGTGAATGGCAGGGTGAGGAGACATCATGGAGCACCTGCTGATGACCCGTGGAGGACACTGACCCGTGGAGGACACTGACCCGTGGAGGACACTCTGACCCGTGGAGGACACTGACCCGTGGAGGACACTCTGACCCGTGGTGGACACTCTGACCCACGCAGGACACTGACCCGTGGAGGACACTCTGATCCGTGGTGGACACTGACCCGTGGAGGACACTCTGACCCGTGGAGGACACTCTGACCCGTGGTGGACACTCTGACCCGTGGTGGACACTCTGACCCGTGCAGGACACTCTGACCCGTGCAGGACACTCTGACCCACGCACAGAGACGGAGAGATGAGGGACTGAGACACGTTGGCAGAAGGAAGAAAGGAGAGAAATATGTGGAAATAATACCATAAATGAAATGTTACCTCTCATTTATCAGATATGAAGAATTAAGTTGCAGAAATGGATTAAAGCCAATCTTAAAATGATTTAACAAACGCCTGTTTGAGACTCAGCGCGCACACACATGTTGTCTTAATGTTATGAAACGTATTCTCATAAATGATGTGTGTGTCTGGGTCAGGGTGTGGGTCTGGGTGTGGGTCTGGGTCTGGGTGTGGGTCTGGGTGTGGGTGTGGGTCTTTCTGTCCCGGCCCTGCAGGATGTCAAAGGGAGTTACCGCTCATAGCGTCTCATCTGATATTTATTTATTGTTGTTCATTTCATTGTGAGGGATTTAGAATGTGAGTGAGGGTGTTCTGGTTCCCCTCAAAAGCACCTGTTTGCTGCGCTGGCTCCTGGTGGAGAGCTGCCAACTGAAAACACACCTGTCTCTGTTCACCTGGAGACTACTTTAGAGACAAAGAAATAAAGCACTTTATAAAGTTAGCCTTGTAACTAATTGCAATGGTAGGACCTGCTTAACAAATGTTTCCCTGATTCTGCCTCAGCTCAATGTAGTGTCTGCTCCCCTCCGACAGGGGGCGGTACTGCTCCTTCAGGCTGGATGCCACCCACAATACAACTGGAAGAAGAAGAAAAAGAAGTCCTTCCTGTTAGCCGTTAGCCTGTTAGCTCCTCCGTCATGGCGGACCTGAACCGGCAGCTGCAGGAGTATCTGTCCCAGAGTAAGGAGCCTAAAGGCGGCGCGGCGCGGGGCGGCACCGCGGTGGAGCTGCCGGAGGACCCGGTCCCGGGGAGCTGGTTCGGCCGCTGGTCCAGCCGCTGGTCCGGCAGCGCGTCGGGCCCGGGCTCCAGCTCCAGCAGCGGTGTTTCCTGGCCCTGGGCCCCGGAGCCGGACCCTGCCTGCCGGGTCTGACGCGCGGCCAGAGGCTGGTCGGCGCCGCGCTGTTCGCCGCGCTCTCTGCACTCTGCTTCGCGCTCTCCGCGCTCTACGCGCCGCTGCTGCTGCTCTACGCGCGGAAGTTCGCGCTGCTGTGGTCGCTTGGCTCTCTGTTCGCCATCGCGTCCGCGGCAGTGCTGCGCGGCCCCGCCAGGCTGTTCGCGGGGCTGCGCTCCTCCCCCGCGTTCGCCGTGTACCTGTGTGCGCTGGGCGGCACTCTGTACGCGGCGCTGCACCTGCACAGCACCGCGCTCACCGCGCTGGGTGCCGCGCTGCAGGTCGCCGTCATCGCGGTGAGCGTGGTGTCGCTTGTGCCGGGCGGCAGCGCGGGGATGCGTTTCATGAGCGGCGCGGCGGCGGCAGCGATCAAAAGGACAGTGAGCGGGAAGAGCCTTCCGATCTGACGGGAGAACGGATGAGGATATGAGGACCAAAGACTGTTTGAGAGAAACTTGATTCCTGATGCAGCAGTAAACTGTGACGTCACGCAGGTGTGCCCTGTCTCTCCTGCAGGAACTCTGACTCTGAATGTAAACACCAAATAATGATTAAATCTATTTGTTTCACTCTCTGGTGTTCTGCAGTTCATTGGACTCACTGATAACTCGCTCATTCAAACTGTGATCAGATTCAGAGCCTAACTCTTTAAAGCTCTTCAGAGCCTAACTCTTTAAAGCTCTTCAGAGCCTAACTCTTTAAAGCTCTTTAAAGCCTAACTCAGAGATGTGATCGATGTTGATATGAATAATCAAACCAGAGTTATATATATTATAGTTTAACCCCTAACCCATCCGCTCACACCATACTGTGTAATACTGTTTGTATTCCTGTGCCTTCACTTCCTATAATAAGAATAAAGTGTTGCTTTCTGTTGGAACAGATGATAAGTTTCATTATCTTTAAATCTAACCCTCTATCAGGACATGTTCAGTGTTTCTATGAAGCTTGTATCTCGACTTCAGGTTCACGATATCAACATTTAAAAGGTGACGTTTTAATTTCAGGACTTAATAAATCTGTTTTAAGTTTATTTTAATATGAATATCTTCTTAAAGGTCCCGTGTCATGGCCATTTCTACTGATCATAGTTCCATTGTTGAGGTCTACTAGAATAGATTTAAATTGTTCAATTTCAAGAAGCATATAGAACAAACAATGGATGTATTTGATGAACATGTATCCATGCTGGCAGTAGATTCAGAGGTTAGGAGTGAGATAGAGATTATAATACATGCATCCGATGAAGCGTTGCATGAAGTCTGTTGATGATCAGAGGCTGCTGTTGGGCAGAGCATGCAGGCCAGCCCGACGGTCACCAAGGTTCATGTTTTAATAGCATTTTTACAGAAAAAGCCCAGGCGAGCCTAACGTGAGAACAAAGGGCTCAGACCTCAGAGAGGTAGACCTCAGAGAGTTAGACCTCAGAGAGTTAGACCTCAGAGAGGTAGACCTCAGAGAGGTAGACCTCAGAGAGTTAGCCCTCAGAGAGTTAGACCTCAGAGAGGTAGACCTCAGAGAGTTAGCCCTCAGAGAGTTAGACCTCAGAGAGGTAGCCCTCAGAGAGTTAGACCTCAGAGAGGTAGCCCTCAGAGAGGTAGACCTCAGAGAGTTAGACCTCAGAGAGGTAGACCTCAGAGAGTTAGACCTCAGAGAGTTAGCCCTCAGAGAGGTAGACCAGTCTGTTGGACATAAACTCCGTAATAAATGTAGTCTACATTTCATAAGAGGTGGAAAACCTGAGAGCATTTTAAATCACATTTGAACTAAATGCTGATATAATCTGTAGTTGTATTTGTATTGTTGATTTAATGTGTGAACGAGGCGATGCAGAGAAGTTCAGCTGTCATTATTAGGCTGTCATTTGTTATATACTGTTGGAGTGGTAGGCAGGCCTATTGTTTCTGGGTATCTGTGGAGTCAGGTGGTCCCTGGGTGTTTTTTATTGGTTAAGAGGTCCTTGGTATGAAAGAGTTTGAGAAACACTGCGCTATATCCACCTCACTCTGTCCGCTCCGCGTGCCTGTTGTTCTATAGCCGCGTGCCTCTTGTTCTATAGCCGCGTGCCTGTTGTTCTATAGCCGCGTGCCTGTTGTTCTATAGCCGCGTGCCTGTTGTTCTATAGCCGCGTGCCTCTTGTTCTATAGCCGAGTGCCTCTTGTTCTATAGCCGCGTGCCTCTTGTTCTATAGCCGCGTGCCTCTTGTTCTATAGCCGCGTGCCTGTTGTTCTATAGCCGCGTGCCTCTTGTTCTATAGCCGCGTGCCTGTTGTTCTATAGCCGCGTGCCTCTTGTTCTATAGCCGCGTGCCTGTTGTTCTATAGCCGCGTGCCTGTTGTTCTATAGCCGCGTGCCTGTTGGTCCATTTGGACTTAGTGACGTCAATAGGCCCCGGAAGAAAACAATGGAGAAAGAAAGATCTCCAACGAGGCGTTCTGGGGCAGCATAGACTTCTCTGTCACACGGGGTACACACACACACACACACACACACACACACACACACACACACACACACACACACACCACACACAACACACACACACACACACACACACACACACACACACACACACACACACACACACACACACACACACACACACACACACACACACACACACACACACACACACACACACACACACAGAGTTGAAGTGTGAATCTTTATTTTCCACCTCGGTGAAAACACAAACATAGAAATCTTTTACAAAAACAACCAGACGAAGTGAAATAAAAGACGGCAGATGATTCTCTACAATATTTTACATTAAAAACGGACCAATCAGGAGCCTCCATCTGAGTCTCTGATGGGGGGGGGACTACCGGCCGCGGCCCCCCCTCGGTGGTCCTCTGGGGGCGGGGCCTCCTCTCCGGGGGGCGGGGCCTCCGGGGCCCCAGCCTCCTCGACCCCCCCGAACACCGTAACCCCCATCCTCCCTCTGGGGGGGGCGCCCTGCACACACACACACATAGCAGGTTAGACTTCACAATAAAAGCACGATGACCTGACTTCACAATAAGAGCGCGATGACCTGACTTCACAATAAGAGCACGATGACCTGACTTCACAATAAGAGCGCGATGACCTGACTTCAGAATAAGAGCGGGATGACCTGACTTCACAATAAGAGCGCGATGAACTGACTTCACAATAAGAGCGCGATGACCTGACTTCACAATAAGAGCGCGATGACCTGACTTCACAATAAGAGCGCAACTTCACAATAAGAGCACGATGACCTGACTTCACAATAAGAGCACGATGACTTGACTTCACAATAAGAGCACGATGACCTGACTTCACAATAAGAGCGCAACTTCACAATAAGAGCACGATGACCTGACTTCACAATAAGAGCACGATGACCTGACTTCACAATAAGAGCACGATGACCTGACTTCACAATAAGAGCACAGATGACCTGACTTCACAATAAGAGCACAGATGACCTGACTTACAATAAGAGCACGATGACCTGACTTCACAATAAGAGCACGACGACCTGACTTCAGAATAAGAGCGCGACGACCTGACTTCACAATAAGAGCGCGACGACCTGACTTCACAATAAGAGCGCGATGACCTGACTTCACAATAAGAGCGCGATGACCTGACTTCAGAATAAGAGCGGGATGACCTGACTTCACAATAAGAGCGCGATGACCTGACTTCACAATAAGAGCGCGATGACCTGACTTCACAATAAGAGCGGATGAGAGCACGACGACCTGACTTCACAATAAGAGCGCGATGACCTGACTTCACAATAAGAGCGCGATGACCTGACTTCACAATAAGAGCGCGATGAGAGCACGATGACCTGACTTCACAATAAGAGCGGGATGACCTGACTTCACAATAAGAGCGCGATGACCTGACTTCACAATAAGAGCGGGATGACCTGACGTCACAATAAGAGCGCGATGACCTGACTTCACAATAAGAGCGCGATGAGAGCACGATGACCTGACCTCACAATAAGAGTGCGATGAGAGCACGATGACCTGACTTCACAATAAGAGCGCGATGACCTGACTTCACAATAAGAGCGCGATGAGAGCACGATGACCTGACCTCACAATAAGAGTGCGATGAGAGCACGATGACCTGACTTCACAATAAGAGCGCGATGACCTGACTTCACAATAAGAGCGCGATGACCTGACTTCACAATAAGAGCACGATGACCTGACTTCACAATAAGAGCGCGATGACCTGACTTCAGAATAAGAGCGGGATGACCTGACTTCACAATAAGAGCACGATGACCTGACTTCACAATAAGAGCGCAACTTCACAATAAGAGCACGATGACCTGACTTCACAATAAGAGCACGTACCTCCTTCGGGCCCCGGGGCCTCCCTCTCTGCGGTCCCTGGCCCCTCCTGCCAGGGTCTCTTGCGGGGGGGCAGCGAGGCCATGTCCATGCCCTGCAGGGAAGAGGAGCGCCCCACCGGAGACGACCCATCATGCATCTGGCCCTCATGATACCCCTCGTGACCTGCAGACAGGAAGCCGGAAGGTACTCTTTAAAACAGCTGGTAGTTATGGGTACTTTTTACTGAAGTACATTTCAAAGCCCTCTTTACTTTTACAAGAGTAAAGGAGCTTAGTCAGTACTTCTACTTTCACCAGAGTATCTTTAAACACGAGTATCTGCACTTCTATTTGAGTACAGGATGTGTGTACTTCCACTTGAGTACAGGATGTGTGTACTTCTACTTGAGTACAGGATGTGTGTACTTCTACTTGAGTACAGATGTGTGTACTTCTACTTGAGTAAAGGATGTGTGTACTTCTACTTGAGTACAGGATGTGTGTACTTCTACTTGAGTAAAGGATGTGTGTACTTCTACTTGAGTAAAGGATGTGTGTACTTCTACTTGAGTACAGGATGTGTAATTCTACTTGAGTACAGGATGTGTGTACTTCTACTTGAGTACAGGATGTGTGTACTTCCACTTGAGTACAGGATGTGTGTACTTCTACTTGAGTACAGGATGTGTAATTCTACTTGAGTACAGGTTGTGTGTACTTCTACTTGAGTACAGGATGTGTGTACTTCCACTTGAGTACAGGATGTGTGTACTTCTACTTGAGTACAGGATGTGTGTACTTCTACTTGAGTACAGGATGTGTGTACTTCTACTTGAGTACAGGATGTGTGTACTTCTACTTGAGTACAGGATGTGTAATTCTACTTGAGTAAAGGATGTGTGTACTTCTACTTGAGTAAAGGAGTGTGTGTACTTCTACTTGAGTACAGATGTGTGTACTTCTACTTGAGTAAAGGATGTGTGTACTTCTCCTTGAGTAAAGGATGTGTGTGTACTTCTACTTGAGTACAGGCTGTGTACTTCTACTTGAGTAAAAGATGTGTGTACTTCTACTTGAGTACAGGATGTGTATGTGTATCTTACTTGAGTACAGGATGTGTGTACTTCTACTTGAGTACAGGATGTGTACTTCTACTTGAGTAAAGGATGTGTGTACTTCTACTTGAGTAAAGGATGTGTGTACTTCTACTTGAGTACAGGCTGTGTACTTCTACTTGAGTACAGGATGTGTGTACTTCTACCTGAGTAAAGGATGTGTGTACTTCTACTTGAGTACAGGATTTGTGTAATTCTACTTGAGTACAGATGTGTGTACTTCTACTTGAGTACAGGATGTGTGTACTTCTCCTTGAGTAAAGATGTGGTGTACTTCTACTTGAGTACAGGATGTGTGTAATTCTACTTGAGTACAGATGTGTGTACTTCTACTTGAGTAAAGGATGTGTGTACTTCTACTTGAGTACAGATGTGTGTACTTCTACTTGAGTAAAGGATGTGTGTACTTCTCCTTGAGTAAAGGATGTGTGTACTTCTACTTGAGTACAGATGTGTGTACTTCTACTTGAGTACAGGATGTGTGTAATTCTACTTGAGTACAGATGTGTGTACTTCTACTTGAGTAAAGGATGTGTGTACTTCTACTTGAGTACAGGATGTGTGTAATTCTACTTGAGTACAGAGTGGTGTACTTCTACTTGAGTAAAGGATGTGTGTACTTCTACTTGAGTACAGGATGTGTTACTTCTACTTGAGTACAGGATGTGTGTAATTCTACTTGAGTACAGATGTGTGTACTTCTACTTGAGTACAGGATGTGTGTACTTCTACTTGAGTACAGGATGTACTCTTCCCCTCTCTGGAGTTCAGTCAGAAATACCTGGTTGGTATTAAATCCAGCCGTGATGTTGGACGACTTTTTATTCTGTGTATTTCCTAAGCTGTTCACGTGATATGAGAATAGTTGGAGTAAGGTCTGTGAAGTGAAAGTAGAGCTGTAGGGTCTCCAGCTCATATATATATATATAGATACACCTGGCTGCTAAATCTCAGAACTGATACAGGATGTGTATTTTGTAAATTGTGAATGTAATCTTTAATATTATTTGATGCACGTTCTTAGTTAACATTAAGCTCTTTGGCTCTTTTCTGCTGGAACAACGTAACTTCCCCTTGAATAGAAAGGTATTCTGATTGAGACATAGAAGCTGCTGGATGCTAACCTGCTGGATGAAACCTGCTGGATGCTAACCTGCTGGATGCTAACCTGCTGGATGCTACCTGCTGGATGCTAACCTGCTGGATGCTACCTGCTGGATGCTAACCTGCTGGATGCTAACCTGCTGGATGCTAACCTGCTGGATGCTACCTGCTGGATGCTAACCTGCTGGATGCTAACCTGCTGGATGCTAACCTGCTGGATGCTACCTGCTGGATGCTACCTGCTGGATGCTAACCTGCTGGATGCTAACCTGCTGGATGCTAACCTGCTGGATGCTAACCTGCTGGATGCTAACCTGCATATGTTGGATATTTACACAATTAGCATAAGTTGCATAAATTAGCATTTGCAGAAAACGGCGAAAACAAGCTTTGCATAATGCTCCTCACCTCCTCCTCCTCCTCCTCCTCCTCCTCCTCCTCGGGGGGGCCTCCCTCGGGCCCCCCCTCGGGCCCCGGGGTCCCAGCCTCGGCTCCCGTCTTCCGGCCCCTCGAAGCCCTCCTCCGACCCGCTGAACTCCTCAGGGAAACCCCGAGCGCCGGGCCGCCCGCTTCCTCTGAACCTGGAGCAGAACCACAGGAAGGGCGTTAGGAGACCCGTAAAACCCTCAGAGACAGCAGGAGCTTCGAGTCAGAACCAGTCTGAGGTCAATGATAATAACCCCTGACCTTAAATACTGCGCTAGTATCAGGAAAGCACGTACAAATGATGATGATGATGTGTGGGTCAATGTGAACAGAAACTCAGTCCATTACAACATGCTGAGCTGGAAACAGCGCTGCTGATGCTCAGACCATCCCTCAGGTGTGTGTATATGGGTCTGTTGGAGAGGATTCTGTGTTCCTTACAGAGTGGATTTACTCTTCTGAGTCTTTTCTACTGAGAAATGAACATCTTGTTTTTCATGTTTATTTTATCCTATTTTACAGAAATGTTGTGATTGTTGTTTATTGACTTCAAAATGTTTCTGACTGAACTAATTCTCAACTTGGGATAAATAAAGGATCCATCTTCTCTTTAGTTTGTTTTCACAGCGATTCAGTAGAACGCTCAGATGCTAACACGCTAACGTGCTAAGACGCTCACATGCTAACACGCTAATGTGCTAAGACGCTCACATGCTAACACGCTAACACACTAACGTGCTAACACACTCACATGCTAACACGCTAACGTGCTAACACGCTCACACGCTAACGTGCTAACACGCTAACGTGCTAACACGCTCACACGCTAACGTGCTCACACGCTAACGTGCTCACACGCTAACGTGCTCACACGCTAACGTGCTAACACGCTCACACGCCAACGTGCTAAAACGCTCACACGCCAACGTGCTAAAACGCTAATGTGCTAAGACGCTCACATGCTAACACGCTAACGTGCTAAGACGCTCACACGCTAACGTGCTAACACGTTCACACGCTAACGTGCTAAGACGCTCACACGCCAACGTGCAAAACGTGCTAACACGCTAACGTGCTAAGACGCTCACACGCCAACGTGCTAACACGCTAACGTGCTAAGACGCTCACACGCTAACACGCTAACGTGCTAAGACGCTCACACGCTAACGTGCTAACACGCCAACACGCTAACGTGCTAAAACGCTCACACGCCAACGTGCTAAAACGCTCACATGCCAACGTGCTAAAACGCCCACACGATAACGTGCTAACGTGCTAAGACGCTCACACGCCAACACGCTAACGTGCTAAAACGCTCACACGCTAACGTGCTAAGACGCTCAAACGCTAACGTACTAAGACGCTCACACGCTAACACGCTCACTTGCTAACACCTCACCTGTCGTCCCTTCGGCCCCGGAACTCCCCACCGGGGAACCTCTCTTCGGGGCCCCAGTTGCCCCCCCCCCCTCTGTGGCCCCCCCGGTACCCCGGCCTCCAGCCCTCCTCCGCTCTGCTGTGGAAGTCCTGTCCCCCCTCGAAGTCCTGTGGCCCCCGCGGCCCTGCTGCTCCCCAGTAGGGACCCGAGCCCGAGCCCTGGCCCTGGTCCTGCCCCCCCCCCTGTCTCTCGGGGGGGCCCATGTGGTGGTTGGGTGGGGGCCCTCGGGGATCTGAGGAGAGGAAACAGACGTTATCAGGACGGGGAGGGGCCTCGCGGTGATTAACCTGCACCGGGGGCCCCTCCCTCTTACCTTTGTTGTTGGACCCCTGAGAACCCATCCCGTGCATCATGGGCCCCGAGTTCTGCATGTATGAGGCCCCCTGCATGTTCCCTGGGGGTCCCTGCATGTTCCCTGGGGGCCCCTGCATGTTCCCTGGGGGCCCTTGCATGTTCCCTGGGGGTCCTTGCATGTTTCCTGGGGGCCCCTGCATGTTTCCTGGGGGCCCCTGCATGTTTCCTGGGGGTCCCTGCATGTTTCCATGGGGCCCCTGCATGTTACCAGGGGGCCCCTGCATGTTTCCATGTGGTCCTTGCATGTTACCTGGGGGCCCCTGCATGTTTCCTGGGGGCCCGTGCATCCCTCCCGGGGGCCCCTGCATGTTGCCCATCCCATAGTTGTTTTGTGTCCTGGGTGGGGGCCCCATCATGGCCCCCTGAGGTGGCATCATGCCCCCCTGAGGTGGAGGTCCCTGAGGGTCTCTTGGACCCATTCCTCGAGGAGGGGGGCCCATCATCCCTCCATGGGGCCCCTGCATCCCTCTGGGTCCCATACCGTGAGGCCCCTGGGGTCCCATGTTCCTGGGAGGGCCAGGGTGTCTCTGCATGTCCGGGGGCCCCATCATGCCCTGATGGGGTCCCTGGTGAGCCTGGGGTCCAGAGGGGGGCCCCATCTGTCCGGGGGGCATGAAGGGAGGCTGCATGGGGGGCCCCATGTTGTTGGGCATCTGCTGAGGAGGCATGTTGGGGGGAAAGCCCTGCTGGCCAGGAGGCATCGGGCCCCCGGGGCCCCAGGGCCGGAGAAGGGGGCATCGAGCCCTGAGGGGCCCATGTTCCCGTCTGAGCTCATCTTCATCTGCTGAGAGGAAAACACACAGGTCAGAATTAGGGGCCCCTGATCCTCTGCATACTGAGAGACTACTGACACCTGTTAGTGAGACATGAGTTACTGATAGGAGAGAGCTAATGGCTAACAGCTAATGGCTAACAGCTAACGGCTAACAGCTAACAGCTAACGGCTACTGTTGGTTTCTGATTCAAAACCGTCAGTGACGACAGGCTGAGATTCTCACCTCTGATTGGCTCCAAGAGACAGACTTATCATGTTAGCGCGCCGCGTGTGACGCACCTTTAGAGCTGCTCTATGGTTCTCCTTTACCCACAATCCTTTGAGTGCACTCAGCTGACGGTGTTCAGTGTAGATATGTGTTAATGAGCGTGTGAACGTACCTCCAGGGGGTTGAAGCCCAGCTCCGGGTCGGACGGATCTCCCTTCCTCTCTTTGTCTCCACCAGGGGGCATCATGGGAACTTTGTTGTCTGCCCAGGCCTGGGGGGGGGGGGGGGGGGGGGGGGGGTGAAGACACCATGAGAGACACCGTGAGAGACAGAACACACACCTGGGCAGAATACACACCTGCCACTAAATAATACTCTGTAAGTAACATTACAGGTGAGTGTGTGTTACCTGTCGGAACAGAGTGTGTGTTAACTGAGTGTGTGTTACCTGTATGACCTTAGTGTGTGTTACCTGTATGACCTGAGTGTGTGTTACCTGTATGACTGAGTGTGTGTTACCTGTCGGAACAGAGTGTGTGTTACCTGTACAGACGGAGTGTGTGTTACCTGTACAGACGGAGTGGTGTTACCTGTACAGACGGAGTGTGGTTACCTGTACAGACGGAGTGTGTTTTACCTGTACAGAGGGAGTGTGTTACCTGAACAGAGGGAGTGTGTGTCACCTGTACAGGTGTGTTATCTGTACAGAGGGAGTGTGTGTTACCTGAACAGAGAGAGTGTGTGTCACCTGTACAGGTGTGTTACCTGTACAGAGGGAGTGTGTTACCTGTACAGAGGGAGTGTGTTATCTGTACAGAGGGAGTGTGTGTTACCTGAACAGAGGGAGTGTGTGTCACCTGTACAGGTGTGTTACCTGTACAGAGGGAGTGTGTTACCTGTTGGAACTGCGCGGGATGGGCTTGGCATATGGGACCTTCTTCTGCGGGACCTTCTTGCTGTCCTTGCCCATCACCTCGTCCATTCCCCAGTCCAACCCGGGATGGACATCTCCACCTCGGGGGCCTCTTTACCTGGGACAGGTGAGCCCACATCATTAAGGGCTTCAGTCCTCAGGGCCCATTCCTTCCTGGGATATCTATTTACACTGCGCTCCTATTGATTCAACATTCAAAGGTGTTATCATCAGATGCTCAGCCGCTACAGCTTCTTCTGACCTGAGCTCCTCCTACAGTGCATCATCTATAGCAACATACTAAAGAGTGCAACAAGTCTACATGTCAACAGAATGTGAACAAGAACCGAATGTGAACAAGAACCGAATGTGAACAAGAACCGAATGTGAACAAGAACCGAATGTGAACAAGAACCGAATGTGAACAAGAAATGTGAACAAGAACCGAATGTGAAGAACCGAATGTGAACAAGAACCGAATGTGAACAAGAACAGAATGTGAACAAGAACAGAAGGTGAACAAGAACCGAATGTGAACAAGAACAGAATGTGAACAAGAACCGAATGTGAACAAGAACCGAATGTGAACAAGAACCGAATGTGAACAAGAACCGAATGTGAACAAGAACAGAAGGTGAACAAGAACCGAATGTGAACAAGAACAGAATGTGAACAAGAACCGAATGTGAACAAGAACCGAATGTGAACAAGAACCGAATGTGAACAAGAACCGAGCGCTCCAACACATTGTACGCTAAGAGGCGGGACATCTCTAAGCGGTTGACCAATCACAACAGATGACCAATCAGAGCAGACTGGGCTCTGGTTTCAGACAGAGGGTGAAAAGAGGAGCTGCAGTACGAGAATCTCAACCAAAATAAAATCTGATTTTTTCTAAAATCTTAAAATCATATCTTTTTTCCCCTGAAAATAAACATCACTGAGTTTTTTAGGGAAATCTCATCATTCAAATGTTTTGCTAAAAATTCAGACTTTCCAAAATTCAATATTTTTATTTTCTGAAAAATTCAATATTTCTGACTTTTTTTTACTTGAGTTTGCACAAAGTAATTCCTTCAGTCCACGTACTGCGTACGCTCAAAAGATGGCGTACGCCAGTTTCTACGCACTGTTTGCGATTTATAAAAAACTAACTTAACGGGGAAATGTGCGGCCCTCCACGCACACTCTGACCCATGCGTACGCACTACGCACAACAACGGGAGAGACGAGAAACTGCGGCACCGTTGGCAGACGGAAGAATGGAGAGAAATATGTGGAAATAATCCCATCAATAAAACGCTACCTCTCATTTATCAGATATGAAGAATTCATTTTCACAAATTGATTAAAGCCAATCTTAAAATGATGAAACTAACGCGTGTTTGAGACTCCTCAGCGCACACACACACATTGGAGAAATAAATAAATCCGGAAATGTTATTGATCACCCCTCGATGATGTTCTCTTGTTAAGAAATGTATTCTCATAAATGATGCGGTAAACTGAAGGACAGAATGACTTTAAACTGACGCCGTGTAGCTTTTCTACAGGTTATAGATCCGAGCATGGTTTGATATTCCGTCACGTTTAATCGTGTTTTGTGCCGTTCTCTATAGCCTACTTGAGAAGTCGCTCGTAAAACCCAGGAGGTACGGAGACTAA
>JASDAP010000147.1:100936-127052 GCA_031216635.1 Dissostichus eleginoides | reverse complement strand
ATACTCTGACTTATAGCTGTAGTAAATTGGTGGATGAAATAGTTTGATTGAGTGACACATGTTGTGTTTTAGTTTTTCAGGATGAAGTGTGCTATGATGTTCCTGGTGTTGACGCTGGTGGTCCTCATGGCTGAACCTGGGGAGGGAAGAGCGAATTGGATTCGGGGCAATGGCAACAATAATCAAAATAACGGTCATAATTGTAAGGTCACATTGTGTGTCCACTGAGAGTAAATGTATTGCTTTGGCGTTTTAGTCCATTCTAACATAAAAAAGCAAAAGTCCTTTGTGGGAATTTTGGACCCGCCAACAATTTGGTTCCAAACTAATGCTGAAATCGTTGTTACGTCGCATCACTTAAAGAGGCTCCATAATGCTTTTTGGGGTTTTTCCCTTGTGTGCTACTCTCTCTTCCAAATCAAATATTAGAACTCCAATATAATAATGAATGTTTATAAAACGGATTATCATAAACTATAATGCACAGTATCACAAAGAATAATGCATCGCACTAAACGTTTTTTTCTCTCTTTTTTAATTAGGTGGCACACAGTACGGGTAAGGTATTTTTCTTGATATTTCAATTATTTGAAGGTGCTTTTGATGCATGATTTGTTTTATTTTTGTCTAAATTATTAATCTTCTTTCTCTGCAACAGAGCGATGAAAGCGCAGGAAGCGATGAAAGCGCAGGAAGCGATGGAACAACGTGCGTTCCAACAAGAGAACGACTTTGCCTGAGTCCATGATGGTCCATCTGATCAAACAAATGCTTTCTTCTGCTTTTCTTCAACAAAATATGTAATCCACCTATCTGTTTTACATTGATCTATTTGGAATAAATCTGCATTGCATTACAAAAATCATCTATCTCTTGTATTATTTTAAAGGAAATCTAATTAAATCAGATGGAAATGATGTGAATTGTGTGATGGCATTAATACAATCCCAACCTAGTTAAAGACATGAAACACATAACAGGTGAAACATTACAGATGAAATTGGTGTAAAAATCATTCAGGTCAGAGTCCATGACTACACTATTTCTGTCATTTTCTGTTGTTTTTAACGTTGCCAACTGAAGCTCAGCGCTGGCTTTTATTCGTTCTTCATTGATTCCAAAAACAATTACCTCAGTTTTATCTTTTTAATTTAAGAAAGATGGACACATTCCATCATTGATTTCTTCAATGCACTTACTCAGTGTTTGAATTGGATCATAGTCTCCTGGTGGATTTACTGTAGATGTTAAAGAGAAGAGGCCCCGGGATGGGGCCTTGAGGAACCCTAAATGTCATAGTTGCCAACTCAGATGTGTAGTTACCTATAGAAACAACGTTTTTCCTTTCCTTAAAGTAGGATTCAAACCAATTTAGAACTGTTGCAGAAAGTTCAAACCAGTTTTCCATGTCCGTCTTAATAAATTAATGTGATTTATGTAACTATCAGACAGAGAAAGGTTAGTGTGCACCCACATGCCGTATATTTCTGTCTATGTGCATGCACAATACCGATGCACAACCATGTGTTCTTTTTACCAAGCTTATTTGTTTTAATTGTACATGTGTTGTAATGTTGTTCTAACCATTGCTCTAATTATAATAAATCTGCAAGGCAAAATATGTCTCACTTGTTTTATTCAAAAGATAATTCTGAATTAATTTGTACTTTTTTTACTTAATTGAGACAACATTGAACAAATTAACAAATGCTAGGCTTTCTGACTCATTCCTTTAAAGACTGCTGACAACATGTGCGTTTTTCATGCATTTGAATTTAACGGTGATGTGTATCTATCTTGCACTAATATTTTGCACATTCTATGTACAATTTTGCACTAATGTACATTCTCAAATATTGAAGTGACTGTTATTTTGTATATATTGATTCTTGTGTTTTTATTTAGGTCTTAATGTGTGCACATGTCAAAACGTGTCTTTGATTCTGTGTATATATATACATATTTGCACACATATTTTTATATACATTTGTTTTTATATTCGGGATTGTGGGAAACGGCATTTCGATCTCTGTCTGTACACACAAACTGGAAGATTGACAATAAAGTTGACTTTGACTAATATGAGTGTCTACTTCGGATTGAACCTATAGACATACATGACCCTACTGTATATGCAAGTTTTTTTCTTTGTTAATAATGGTCAAATAAAATATAAAAGTAGAACAAAATAAATAAAACAATGCATTTATAGCTTAATTCTGAGACTACTTAACTATTACAGGGTTTAATATCACCTGTAGGTCTAAAAATTACACTAATAAATTGAAATTCTCAAATTAATTTAACATTTAGTGTTTTTGAGGATGACCAATGAAAACATTATGAGTTCCGTATTTTCTCACAGATTGATTGTGGGCTTTTGATATGACCCTATTTTTTACTTAAAGGTAACAGTAACGTGACAGATGGAAGTGAGACTACAACCACTTTAGGAGAATAGCACGTTAAACCCACCACTGCCCTACCCACTAAGACCCCATTTACACGGGAACGTTTGCGTTTACGGTTTACGCACCGTATGTGTTTTCAAAAAAGTCTGGAGACGCTGTAGTACATATGCCGGGCCTGTAAGTGGCGCTGCTGCCGCCACAAATTACACCAAAAGCAGCGAAGAGGACCCCGGAACATGGTTGCCATGGTTGCCCTTCTATTTATTCTCCGCGGTGGACGGCGTGTGCTCCTGCTGTGAATCTCTCCGGTAGTCCACCAGCAGATGAAAAACACCCACCTCTCCGCCTCTTCCAAGGGACGAGGGAACCATGCGGCAGAGTTTCTGTTAACATTTTTTTTCGCCCGTCAACATGTCCGTTAAAGTTTAAATCTTCCGAAAAAAAATTGAAAAGTGCTGGTCAGAGGTCTTCTTTGTTATTTATTGAGTTTTAAAACAAATTGATAACGACTCTATATAATAATATAATAATAAAAAACGGAGCTTCTCTTTTCCTCCCCCTCTCCTGACAGCCCAGCAGCTGATCTCTGAGCAGGAGACGTGGGGAGAGGGAGACGTGGGGAGAGGGAGACGTGGGGAGAGGGAGGCGGGGCTATTTCATCGTTATCAGAAAATGATCGTATAGAGGCGTACACACGGAACCGTTTGACCCCCCAGAGCGTTCCGTTTGCAGATCTATCCACCTTGGGACCCGTTATTGTTTGCGGGGTCCGTTTCTATCGTTTTGTTACGGCCTCGTGTAAACGAAAGGGCTATACGCAAGAGAAACTATGCGGATACAACCCGTATCGTCCTCGTGTAAAAGTACAAAAGGTCCCATCAGCTGATCATATCACAATTGACACCTTTGCAGTCCTTGAAAACAGTCTTTTGACTCTGAAATCAATCTGTTGGAAGGTAAAAAGCTAATATTTCATCTTTATTTTGACTTGAATTAATGCAAAATCATGTATGTGACAGCTAAGACAGTTATTTGAACATTAAAACTCTGTTAGCTTTTTCAGATTAAATTAGCTCAGTATTCATAGCAAACTAATGTATACAAAGTATACTCACCAGAAAAGGAAGTAAAAAGTATCTAGTATATGGAAGTTCAGACGAGTACAAATAAAAGTGCAGAGTCATGGTTAACTCTATATGTATTTTTGTTTTTTAGGATGAAGTTGGTTATGATATTTCTTGTGCTGTCGCTGGTCGTCCTCATGGCCGAACCCGGAGAGTGTTTTTTTAGACACTTTAAAGAGCCTGTGACAGCATCCCAACAACTGTTGTGCAATGAAATATTGGGCTACTAGTAATCTCGAACCGTCAGCTTAAAAAAGAAGGTGCGATACCGTTCCGATAAATATTAATAATTTCGAACATCGCGGGGAAATTCCGACTCATTCTGAAGTTTTGGCGTAAGCCGGAAGTGAAGTCAATGCGGGAACGCTTCACTGTGGTGCGAGCGAGCGAAACATGGACAAAGTGTGTTGTCATCCGTAGAAATGGTTCGACAACCTTTAAACGTGATGTATTTTTTAGGAGTGTGTGTGTGTGTGTGTGTGTGTGTGTGTGTGTGTGTGTGTGTGTGTGTGTGTGTGTGTGACCAAGCCAGTTCAGTGTTTACTGCTACTCCGCCATTATTTTAAAACAGAATCGTTGTTTAGTCAAACTCCGTTAATAAAATAGTTTACAAACCATTCCACATTGTTCAAACGTTGTAGATCGAGAGGTATTGTAAGAAATGAAAATCAATATTGAATGACGTAATTTAGCTTAAACACACAGTAAGCTTAAAACTGTTATATTCTGAAAACAGATCCGTTTAAAGTTTATTTTGAAAAGCTGTATTGAAAGACGATGCCGTTGACAACAATGACCACTTCCGGTTTTACGTTAACAACGATTACAGCCGTTAAAATGCATTAAATAAAAAGTAATGAAAGAGAGTATGAGGAGAAAAGGCGTGTGGAGTTATACAATGAAGACACTACGTCTAAATCCTCTGTTTTACGCGATATCGGACACAAGAAGAAAGCGGTGGAGCTAACGGGACAGGGTTTTTGTCGCTCTCTTTCCATCGCTGCAACTTCGAGACAACATCAGCTGCTGTTGTCCCACTACGCCTCTGTTTGTTTCATTACCACGCTACTTAATTAAAGTAACCAATTTGACCCTTTTCAGAGACTCCATTGTCTCTTATTTTTAAACTTTTCCTGGACGCGAGAGAACCAACACGGATCTACAGTATCTCACGATCGTCGGGCGGGTTGCCGTCTCCACTGTCCGACTCGGAGTTAGTTTCATCCGATTCAGAGGCATATGGTTCGAATCTATAGGGCATATAGCCAATATCGTCGACTACGATGTCATGATTATCACTTTCCGATCCTTCAGCCTCATATGAGCTCTCAGACACGTTCAATATTAAGCTGTCATCGCTGTCATCGCTTGCTGCTGTGTGCGCCATCGTGCGTTTGCATGCAGATGCTGGGACCCGGGACGGTGCAGCTGGAGCTCTTTGCCCGCAATGACGTCACACATCATTTGGCGGGATTTAAAGAATCGCCGAGAAGATCCAGAATATGGTCAACATTGAAGGGCAGATTAATGGTTATCAAAGTACAAATTTCCCAAATGACTTCAGTAACGGTTTCAAGGGGACAATATTTACACAAGTTAATGGGTTTGGATGATGGGGGAAATCCGTGTCACAGGCTCTTTAAATCTCTGTGGAAAGGTGCCAGGACGGCCTGGAGAGGTAAATCAAAATCACACATTCTGTATTGATGGACCACAAATTAGGACAAACAGCAGGATCCGTCAACAATCCTTTTGTATAAACTGTCCATGAGTTTATCACTGTTTCATAATTGACTGTACTATAGAGCTTTAACTTAACTAACTTAAGTATACAAAAGTATTAGCATCAAAATATACTTGAAGTACAAAAAGTAAAAGTACTCATTCTGCACAATGGCCCTTTTCAGAATCATACAACGTAGAATTATCTGCCAATTTGTACTTGGAACGTAACTCAAAAGTAAAAAGTACTCGTTATGCAGAATGGATCTTTCCACAGTATGATTTTATTATGGTTATTATTTCACCCTTTCTTCATACATGTAAGAGCATTTTAGTTTTGTAGTTTGTCAATATGGACTCCATGTAGAGGCTTGAGTAGATGAGTAATACAGTACTGCATTATACCGTATCAGCATTTCAAGTGTTTTTAAATGTACAAAGCAACTGTGAGTGTTAATTTAAATGTGGTGGAGTAAAAAGTACAATATCTGCCTCTGAAATGTAAATACTAATGTAAAGTACAAATATGTCAAACAAGTACATAAGAACAATACTTGAGTACATGTACTTAGCTATTTCCCACTGCTGCCCTTACAGAGGGCATCATCAATGTAAACATTTAAAACATACTTAAATGATTTAATGTTTGTTTTTGTTCCTTCTGTTTAGCTCACAAATCTGTTCGCAGGATGTTTCGAGGGTAAGCTCTGTTACTTACTGTTTATATCAACGTGAGAATTAGATTTATAGGAAAAGTAATGGATATCGTATATATACTGTATTGTAATGTACTGTCTATCTTTCTGTCTTTCTAAATATGTGTATGCCAGTTGCAGTGAGGGGGCACTTGTTTCTGTAATGTGTACAAAACCTAAATAAGAATATAAAGTATTGCGTATATTTTAAATTTAAAGGACCTGCTGTCAAATAAATGGTTTATTTTAAATAATCAGTTCATCTGTTTAATCAAATCCCTTGACTTATCATTTGATGTACAAAATGTTAGATGTTAGTGAGACATAACCATTACTACTGTATATCGCCACGATGATGCGTTTTTACAGCCTCAAAACTGATTATTAGAAATTCCCAATGATATAATGGGTTAAAGCAGAGTGATGTTATAAGCTTTTGGGGCAGTATTCCTAGGAGCTTTACATAATAATAACCAGGTGTGGGAGCGCTACTTACAGAGGACATATTATGCACATTTTCAGGTTCATTTTTGTATTTTGTGCCTCTTGATTACGTTTTTTTGTGACTAAAATCTTTACATTCAACCCGTGTAGAAACAGGTCTCAGTATCAGCCCAGACGTGACGTGGACTACGACCAAGCTCCGCGTGTTTGGCACGACTGAATCTTTCCAAAAGCAAAAAACATTTGTATGGAGGCACTTGAGATTTTGTGATTTTGGGCACTGATCCAATTGGTTTTGAAAAATGTAAAACATTGAATACTGTCCTGCTGAATAAAGCTTTGATAGAAAAAGTCATCTCTGCTTTGTCGCTCTATTTTAAGTTCCTGTAACTTTATATCAACATTGTTTTTTAATGTTTATATTAGCGTTTGTAGATCTGAAGGAAGTACATTTATGAAATAATACGAGATAATTACTTTAACAATGTCTGTTTCTGAGTGAAATTGTGTCTCTGAAAAATTACCTTTTTTTAATGTGATCTAATACAAAACGTATGATTCCTAGTCACTGTGATGCATGGACTTCACAGACACCGCATGCATGGTTAGTGTTGAAAAATGCACAATGTGGTTTTATTTATATGATATTATTTTGTAAGATATACGTGAAAAACTATTTCTCGAAGCCTGGTTACACAATATTTTTAAACCAATACAATTCTTAGTATCTGGAAACAGCATGCACTGTCAATCAAATGTAAAAGTTACTGAAAATAATGATAATGTGAACAATTAATGTTTAACAATAAGATATATTTAAGTTCATTTTGTTGGTGTTATTTCACAATTACACACACACACACACACACACACACACCACACACACACACACACACACACACACACACACACACACACACACACACACACACACACACACACACACACCACACCACACACACACACACACACACACACACACACACACACACACAGGTGATCGGGGATGAGTCTGTTGTCATCGTTCCACAGAACTTGATATTGCAAAATTCAGTGTTGTGAAATATATGCTAAATATATGTAAAGTTCCACCATACCTTTATAAAGACACAGGTTAGACAGAGAGATTCACATCACTTCAAGATCTCACTTTGCACTCTTGACAAGCCTCTTGGTTCAGACTCTCAATCAGGTGAAATATTTTACATTTGTTACTTAAGGAAGTCTTTGGGATTTGACATTGCATATATACTCTGACTTATAGCTGTAGTAAATTGGTGGATGAAATAGTTTGATTGAGTGACACATGTTGTGTTTTAGTTTTTCAGGATGAAGTGTGCTATGATGTTCCTGGTGTTGACGCTGGTGGTCCTCATGGCTGAACCTGGGGAGGGAAGAGCGAATTGGATTCAGGGCAATGGCAACAATAATCAAAATGGTCATAATGGTAAGGTCACATTGTGTGTCCACTGAGAGTAAATGTATTGCTTTGGCGTTTTAGTCCATTCTAACATAAAAAAGCAAAAGTCCTTTGTGGGAATTTTGGACCCGCCAACAATTTGGTTCCAAACTAATGCAGAAATCGTTGTTACGTCGCATCACTTAAAGAGGCTCCATAATGCTTTTTGGGGTTTTTCCCTTGTGTGCTACTCTCTCTTCCAAATCAAATATTAGAACTCCAATATAATAATGAATGTTTATAAAACGGATTATCATAAACTATAATGCACAGTATCACAAAGAATAATGCATCGCACTAAACGTTTTTTTCTCTCTTTTTTAATTAGGTGGCACACAGTACGGGTAAGGTATTTTTCTTGATATTTCAATTATTTGAAGGTGCTTTTGATGCATGATTTGTTTTATTTTTGTCTAAATTATTAATCTTCTTTCTCTGCAACAGAGCGATGAAAGCGCAGGAAGCGATGAAAGCGCAGGAAGCGATGGAACAACGTGCGTTCCAACAAGAGAACGACTTTGCCTGAGTCCATGATGGTCCATCTGATCAAACAAATGCTTTCTTCTGCTTTTCTTCAACAAAATATGTAATCCACCTATCTGTTTTACATTGATCTATTTGGAATAAATCTGCATTGCATTACAAAAATCATCTATCTCTTGTATTATTTTAAAGGAAAATCTAATTAAATCAGGATGGAAATGATGTGAATTGTGTGATATGGCATTAATACAATCCCAACCTAGTTAACCCTCTGGAGTCTAAGGGTATTTTCTCGATTTTTAGATGTTTCCTTAAATCACCTTTTAAATGTATTTGTTATAAAATGGCACCCCATGTGTTACATATCAAAATGTTCAGGACAGTCTCTGGTCTTGCTATAAATGCAAGTCACTCACCTTAGAGCACTGAGTGATTAGATAATTAGCTTTAAAGCTGAACATTTGACATCTGATTTTTGGAAATCTTCAAAACACTTGTGAAAACACAAATGTACTCATTTCATCCAATTTTTGTGGTGTTTAGATTTGGTTTACCAAAGTCTTAAGTTGACAAAAGTAGTGAAATATATGGATTACACTGTATATAAATGTGTAATTCATGTCTAAAATGAAAAAAATGTAATTCGAATTTTGAGTAAAATAGGTGTTTATCACTCTACTTTCACCACAGCAGGGACTGAGATACATTAGAACTGAATAATGACTTCATATTACATACCAAGGTTCATGTGATGTGTACAAATACAAATTGAGCATTAGAATTTTTTTTACAACCAACAATTTATTAGAAATATGTTTTTTTCAACCAACTATTTATAAATATAAGAAACTGGAAAATCTCACTATTTACAATATTGAACATCAGAACTTTCAACCAACTATTCATTATACATGTAAAGACAGTGTCAAGGTCTTTGTCTGTCTTCCAAGACAGTGGGTCTGGCTGCTGTGTAGGTGGTGGGTCACGTGTGCTCTACGAGACCTCCACGAGATTTCCACAAGACCTCCACGAGACCTCCTTGCTGGCTGGGTTGATGGTGATGGCTGTGGCAGAGCCTTTGTGCTGAGGTGTATCTTGACCTGGTGGCAGGCACAGATGGAGGTGGAGGCAGCTATAGTGATGCTGGTCCTCTGGTCCTTGATGGTGATGGCTCTGGTGAAGGCCCTTGATCCACGGTAGATCTTGACCTGGGGGCAGGCACAGATGGAGGTTCTGGCTGCTGGATAAATGCCGCCTGTGGGCCGCTATGCCCAGACAGCTGTGAAACGTCTCTGTAAAACAAATTCAAATGTATGAACGTATTATGACAATAATTACTACTAATTTCATTGAAATAAAGTTCAAATAAAATGTTGCTCAAGCACAGATAACAATGCACACATAAAATAAAAGTTTGGGAGGTGGGACAGGTCTCTCTCTCTCTCTCTCTCTCTCTCACACACACAGGTATTTCCAGTTACTTTACATTCAGTATAAAATCACAGACACACATATACATACATCTGATAACAAAGTCTCATCTGTACAGGACAGTATGGTAAAATAATCACAGGCACACATATAAATAAATGTATGACAAAGTCTAATCTGTACAGAACAGTATGATAAAATAGTTGATGGCAAAAACATGTCTATAGTCACTGTAAATGTCTCCGTTGTGGGACGAATAAAGGATTATTTGAATCATCTACACATGTAATCTCACTTTTAAACGCCAAAATAACGTTTACACATAAAACACGTTAACACAGAGTAAACGTTTGCTAATGGAGAGTCTATTTTGTCCCAAGAAAAAGTTCATGACTATCCATCAAAAAAAAGATCAATAAACCTACTGTTCATTTTCGCGGTATTCCCACAAATTGCCAGTACACTATTACTGTAATATTTACACTTACCCATGTCCAAATGGATCCTTGTTGTCCCTGTGTTCTTCTTTTTCAGAAGAGTCGAAGACTTCAGGTTCTGAGGCTCTATCTTCACTGCTGCTATAGCGAAAAAAATCTCAAGCGAAGTCGGCAACTGTAAAGTTTTTTTTTGCCATTTTCTCTGTCTCTCTCTCTCTTCCTCACAGACGTAAACTGATCGGAGACACGTGGTTTATGTTTTTTTTTCTTGGTGGGTAGGTCCTTAGTGATTTCTCGAGTGTCCATTGGTCATTTCAGACCAACGTGGCTGCCGGCCGAGATTTCCTTGACGGACACACGAATCCACCAATCCCACACCGTGTAACGCCAAGTCAGGCTGCTTTGAGCAGCCCTATTGGCTGCTGTGCCCTGTATACAGTCTCATATGAGGTACCGCTGGAAAGCTACACTTCCAGCGATTCCGCGGTTATCTGAATCATATTTCTACTCCTTATAATCGAAAATATATGATTAAATACGTAAAATATGCGCACCTGTCCACCGACTCCAGAGGGTTAAAGACATGAAACACATTACAGGTGAAGAATTACAGATGAAATTGGAGTAAAAATCATTCAGGTCAGAGTCCATGACTACACCTATTTCTCTCATTTTCTGTTGTTTTTAACGTTGCCAGCTGAAGCTCAGCGCTGGCTTTTATTCGTTCCTCATTGATTCCAAAAAAATTACCTCAGTTTTATCTTTTTAATTTAAGAAAGATGGACACATTCCATCATTGATTTCTTCAATGCACTTACTCAGTGTTTGAATTGGATCATAGTCTCCTGGTGAATTTAGATGTTAAAGAGAAGAGGCCCCGGGATGGAGCCTTGAGGAACCCCACATGTCATATTTGTCAACTCAGATGTGTAGTTACCTATATAAACAAAGTTTTTCCTGTCCTTAACCTGTACGTTTTTGACTTATCATTAAAGCTAACCTGAACCTTTATAATTTAAGGTATAGACAGATACGTTCAGTTAATTTAGAAATATTGTCAAATATCTAAGGATTAAAGGTGGGGTATGTAATTCACTTCAGAAACACTTTTTGTTATATTCCATGGAATACTCTTAACATCCCGATAGCAATGAATATATTAAATGCTTTGACAATAAATACATAAAAAAATGTCATCTGTGGAAGCCGTAGCGCTGTAAAAAGCACGACCAATCATTTTAGCCGGTCCGGCTAAAATAACTGGATGGCCTACCTGCCTGTCAGCCTTCCATCTGTGCACAAACTTATCTCGTGCCCTCATTGGTCATGTGCACGTTCGTGTGTGTTGGAGGAGGAGCTCTGTAAGGAAGTCTGAAGGAAGAGGCAGATTTTTTCCGGTTGTGTACTTTCAAATTCTAGCGCACTCGAGCTGGTTTCTCCATTCTTACCTACCCTACCTTTAATGGTGTGGTTGTCTTATGTTTGGACAAATCATGATATTGTGTTGAGTCTTATTGAGCTGCTTTGTGATTTAAATAAAAAGGAAATAGGGTGCATTTGAGAAGTTTATCCTTTTTATTTTATTACTTAAAGAAAGGCATTGCAAAATAAGTTCAGTTTTGTTATCAATATTACATCCGCAATATCTTAATGAATGTCGATAAAGCCTTACAATATATTATGATGAATTATACTGCATACAAACATTAATGCAATGTCCTCTTTGTTTTGTTTCTCTCTCAAGTCTTCCATAGGTAAGGTCTTTTGCTTGATACTTGTTTACATTTATAATAAAAAAGGGCCCTTGTTGCATTATTTGTTGAATTCCTGAGCTGAACTCTTTGAATCTCCTCTCTCCACCCACCAGACTTTTCGGGAATAAAAAATACGAAGCGATGATGGAGCAGGAAGCGTTGGAGCGTGCGCTGGAACAAGAGAGAAAGTTTGCCTGATGGAGAAACCCCCAAAACTTTGTTTCAGATGAAAATAAATGCTTCTTTAAAAATGAATTGACTCAATGTGCTAACCATTGCTCAAATTAGAATAAATCTGCACTGTAACGGCAAAATATGTCTCCCTTGTCTTATTTAAAAGATAATTCAGAATTTAAGATTAAGATTAACTAATTTAAATAAACAAAAAAATGATTGCTAAGCTTTTCTGACCCATTTCTCTAGGGTCAGATTGCCCATATTTTGGGTGAATGATGATATCGTGTAGACAGAACACCATATTGCAAAATACAATGATATATACAATGTTGCCAAATATATGCTAAATATATGTAAAGTTCCACCATACCTTTATAAAGACACATGTTGGACAGAGAGATTCACATCACTTCAAGATCTCACTTTGCACTCTTGACAAGCCTTTTGGTTCAGACTCTCAATCAGGTGAAATATTTTACATTTTTGTTATTTAATGAAGTCTTTGGGATTTGACATTGCATATATACTCTGACTTATAGCTGTAGTAAATTGGGGAATGAAATAGTTTGAGTGACACATGTTGTGTTTTTGTTTTTCAGGATGAAGTGTGCTATGATGTTCCTGGTGTTGACGCTGGTGGTCCTCATGGCTGAACCTGGGGAGGGTTGGTTTTGGCATCATGTCAATAAGGCATTGAGTGGTAAAGTCACATTGTGTGTCCACTGAGAGTAAATGTATTGCTTTGGCGTTTTAGTCCATTCTAACATAAAAAAGCAAAAGTCCTTTGTGGGACTTTGGACCCGCCACAATTTGGTTCCAAACAAATGCAGATATCGTTGTTACGTCGTATCACTTAAAGCGGCTCCATAATGCTTTTTGGGTTTTTTCCCTTGTGTGCTACTCTCTCTTCCAAATCAAATATTAGAACTCCAATATAATAATGAATGTTTATAAAACTGCTTATAATAATTTATAATGCACAGTATCACAAAGAATAATGCATCGCACTAAACGTTTTTTTCTCTCTTTTTTAATTAGCTGCCGAAAGAGTCCATGGGTAAGGTATTTTTCTTGATATTTCAATTATTTGATGCATGATTTGTTTTATTTTTGTCTAAACTCTACGGATCTTTTCTTTCTCTGCACCAGAATGTTGTCCGGGCAAGAACTTGAAGCGATGAAAGCGCAGCAAGCGCATGATGCGAGGATGCGCAGGATGCGCAGGAATTGCAGGAAGCGCATGAAGCGCAGGAAGCGCAGGAAGCGATGAAAGCACAGGAAGCGATGGAACAACGTGCGTTCCAACAAGAGAACGACTTTGCCTGAGTGCATGATGGTCCATCTGATAAAACGAGGGGTTACGTATGGTAACCCTTGTTATATAAACACAGGCGGAGCCCTCTACTGGACTCTATGGGTACTACCTTATCATGCGAGCATTCAGCTACTGAGAATTCTATAGACGTAGCCGGCCCCGGGGCGGGCCTACCTGAATGCGTGCACAAGCCCACCGTATATAAGGCGGCCACGCCTCCCGTTCCCGTCATCCTACACTTCTCTTCAGCGAGCAGCATAGGACAGACAGGGCCCCTGAGTACAGGGCTCCGCCTGTGTTTATATAACAAGGGTTACCATACGTAACCCCTCCTTATATCTCTCAGAGGCTCCACCCTCTACTGGACTCTATGGGTACAGTGGGCGGAGCCCCGAAGTATACACGCGCTGTCGTCCCACAACAACGCTGTTCCATCTCACTGTCTCTGACCGGCTTTCTGGTTAGCAGCCGCTGCGCCTCACTCACCTGTCCCTCGGTCGTAACCGTGGAGAAAAAATTGGGGCTGCGGCTAACAGAGCACACCCTGACGCGCTTACCCCGCGGAGGTGTGCTATGGCGTGGACTCCCCCCCCCCTGCCCTAAAGCAGGGGGAAAGAGTCCTCCAGCCCCTATGGGCCCATGTACGCGTCACGTCCCCCGGGGCCGGGGGCCGGGGGCCTAGGGAAAAACGTAAGCGCATTACGCCCGGGGAGGGGGTCAGATGCCCACTGACCCACAGCCCCCCTCCCTCCTCACCAGTCCTGCGTTGCTCCAGCAAGCACAGACGATGAAAAGGAGCCAGACACGTCCAAGAGATAAAACTTTATGAAGGGCCCTGGCATTGACCAAGACGCCACCGTGCATATGTCCTCCACACTCACACCGTTAAATAAGGCTGTTGACACAGCCATAGCTCGTGTAGAGTGTGCACGGACCCCCGTGGGGAAGGCTCTCCCCGCCTGTCAGTAGGCATGTGCAATGCACTCGCAGAGCCAGCCTGCCAGGCGTTTCTTGCCGAACCCGAAGCACACAAACAGCTGTTCAGTGCGTCTAAGGGCAGCCGTGCGCTCCACATAACACGCTAGCGCACGCACCGGGCAGAGGAGGTGCAATTTAGCCTCCCTCGCCCCACTATGGGGTGGAAGATTAAAGCCCCCCAACTGAATAGCCCTCGACCTGAACGCACTCCTTAGGCTCTTGGGCACAAAGGAGTGGTTCGGTCTGAGTGTCGCCCCGCTCTGGTCACCCCGGATCAACAAGCAACACGGATGCACCGATAGAGCGGTTAACGCGGACACTCTCTTGGCTGACGTTAAGGCAAGTAGCAATGCTGTCTTCCACGACAGTGCTTTTAGGGAGGAGAGCTCCAGAGGCTCAAATGGTTCTGAGACCAGAGCCTCGAGCACCAGCGGCAGGTCCCACTGCGGGATGGAGGCGTGCACTACTGGGCGCAGCCTCCTGACCCCCGTAAAAACCGCAACATTAGTGGCTGAGAAAAGGCTGACCTGCCGTCAATCCCTCATGGCAGGACGAGATGGCTGCTGCATACACTTTCACTGTGGAATGAGCAAACCCTCTGTCCACCAATAACTGTAAGTACGACAAAATAGATCCCAACTCACAAGATAGGGGCTCTATTTTCCGCTCCTCACACCATCGCAGGAATCTCAGCCACTTCGGCCTGTAACAGGCTGTGGTGGATCCCGCTCTAGCTGCCTGGATAGACTGAATAACACTATCAGACAATCCAACCTGTCTTAGCCTGTCCCTCTCAGGGGCCAAGCCTGGAGAGGTCGGCCCAGAGTAGGTAACGCCCCGATTGCATCTGCCTCTTGAGACATCGCCCCCCAGAACTGGGGAAGCACCCAGGGGCTGGCCCACCTTCATCTGTGTCATCCCTGAGTACCACGGAGCCCTGACGCGATCCGGCGCTACTAGGATGATTGACAGACATTCCCGCCTCACTCTCCCCAGGAGAGGGAGAATTAGACGCAGCGGTGGAAAGGCGTAGAGCAGCTTTCTTGGCCATGGCTTATTTGCAGACGCGTCCCCCCCCCAAGGGCGGGTCATCGCTCAAAGCCATGGAGAACCACAGGGCACAGTGGCTGTTGCGCCGGCTGACGAAGAGATCCACCTCTGCTGTACCGAACCGGGCCCAGATCTGCTTCACCACCTCCGGGTGAAGCGCCCACTCGCATGGCAGGGGGGCGCCCCTCGACATGAGGTCGGCCCCCCTGTTCTCCAGACCCGGAATGTGGAGGGCTCTCAGAAATAACACCACCTCTGAAGGCCATAACCACAGTTGCTCCGCTGTGGTCAACAAAGCGGTGGAGCGGACTCCGCCCTGCCTGTTGATATATGCCACTGTGGTGCTGTTGTCGCTCCTGACCATTACATGTCTCCCCCGAATTAAGGGTTTGAAATGCTGGAGGACCACCACTACTGCCCGTAGCTCTAGGAGGTTGCTGTGCCGTGTTTCTGTTAGAGACCAGCGCCCACCTATAGCTCCCTTCAGGCAGGCCTCTCCCCATCCTGTTCTCCGTGAACACTGTGAAGGATGTCACACGTCCCAGTGGAGACCCCCTCCGGAGGAGATCCGGGGACCCCCAGAACCGGAGGTTACCCTCCACTGAGGGGGGGATGGTCGCCAGATGTCGTTTGTGCCCCTTGGGATCCAAACGCAGGCTGGACAACCACCTCTGCAGGCGGCGCATATGCAGTAACCCGAGCGGGACCACAACGTGAACAGCCGCCATGAGACCCAGAGTCTGCATGCCAGTTAAAGCTGTCACTGTTGCCCCCTGTCGCAGCCTGCGACCCGCCCGAAGCCGAGACGCACGCCTGCTCTCTGACAGGGTGGCGCGCAGCACGCCTGCATCGAGCACCACTCCCAAATACAAAGCCTGTTGGTGAGGTATGGGGGTGCTCTTTTCCCAATTGATCGCAAAGCCCAACTCGGTTAGGTGTAGGACCAATTGTGCTGTGCAAAACATTGCCTGTTCCCTGGACCTGGCCATGACTATGAGGTCGTCCAGGTAAAAGGAAACTCTCATGCCATGGACGTGCAGCGGCTGGAGCGCAGTGGCCACACATTTGCTGAACGTGCGTGGGGATAGGGAGTAGCCGAACGGTAATCTGTTGTACTCGTAGGCTACACCCTGGAAGGCAAAACGCAAATACTTTCTGTGCTTTGGAGCAATTTGGACAAGAAAGTAAGCGTCCTTCAGGTCGATGGTTGTGAACCAATCGCCTGGCTGCACCAATGTGGAGATTCAGGCTGCGAAGATCCAGAATGGGCCAGAATTCTCCAGTCTTCCTGGGAACCAGGAAGTACAGGGAATAGTGCCCTTCCTCTCTGTCTTGAGCGCGCACAGCAGACACTGCTTGTTTTTGCAACAGGTCCTGAACCTCTGCCGAGAGGAAACTTATCTCCCCTCGGGGGGAAGGCCATCCAAAGACTATCCAAAGGCAAACAAGTATTCGGTCCCTGCTGTTTAGATATTTTTAGTTAAGTTATATAGTTAACTCTTTGTCCTCTGCACTTGACTCCAGGAGCATTTGGAAGCTACAGTGCTGTTGTTGCACCGGGATCGACTCTAGAGCTGTATAACACCAAATTTAAGGAAAAAAGGCTTTTGCCTAAACCAGAATCTGTAGCACTCCACACGCTGCTGTACAAATGAAAATCTTCAAATCATCAAATTCAGTTGTACATAATATGTTTGGTGTTTGCTGCTTCCTCTGAAACATGTGAAGAATTGTTATTTGCTTTTTTCATTATTCTCACCAAAACATAATTACGGTGGCCCTGAAGTGCAAAACACAACAGCATTTCACAAAACGCCGCAGCATTTCACAAAACGCCGCAGCATTTCACAAAACACCACAGCATTTCACAAAACACCACAGCATTTCACATTGGACGGAAAGGGTATTCCTTTAGGGAGAACACTTCTTGTTTGTGATTGGACAGAGCCAGCCAGAGAAGCACTGCTGTGATTGGTTGTTTTTGCTGCCAGTCAAGAAATGACACTTCTTGATTGGTCAGCACCAGACAGCGCAATATGTCCCAACACATCAGCCGTTAGCTGTTAGCACACACTCAGAGCTCACAGCTCCTCATATCTGTTCAGAAACTGGACACAAGTTAAACCTGTACAAAACACAGACTGTCTATGTCATGGCGAATACAGTCGCTGCTTTATTTATGTCTGTATGGCGTTGTTGTGAGTGTGGACGGAGCAGCTACAGGTTAGTTTAGCCTGATCGATCCGATTCCATTCAGAAAACACGCATTTTAAAAGCTTTTCGCCTGCCGTCTTGTCTGCAAACTTGTCAAATCATTAATTCATGGTTTTTACTAACCGGTATCAGTATGTAGTTACTTCGGCATCACTTTGAAACGTGTATTACAATTAAATCACGGCCAAATATGTTCATTTTGTTGTAGTTGGTATCTCCCATAGGATTTACATAGAGATACGCCCCGCCCCCTCTCCAGCGCGTCTTGTTTGAATGACAGGAGCAAACACAGCTGACAGCCGAGGTGAAACTCGAGCGATTAGAGCGATGCGAATATTGGGTAGTCTACCGTAGTATTTACATGGAGATAAGCCCCTTAAAAACCATGAATTAATAAAGCATTAATTCATGTTTTTTTCGCATCGCTCTAATCGCTCGAGTTTCACCGCGGCTGTCAGCTGTGTCATTCAAACAAGACGCGCTGGAGAGGGGGCGGGGCGTATCTCCATGTAAATCCTATCGGAATCGGATCGATCAGGCTAAACTAACCTGTAGCTGCTCCATCCACACTCACAACAACATCATACAGACGTAAACCCACCACTGCCCTACCCACTAAGTGACAGTGACTGTCGGTACAAAAGGTCCCATCAGCTGTTCATATCACAATTGACACCTTTGCAGTCCTTGAAAACAGTCTTTTGACTCTGAAATCAATCTGTTGGAAGGTAAAAAGCTAATATTTCATCTTTATTTTGACTTGAATTAATGCAAAATCATGTATGTGACAGCTAAGACAGTTATTTGAACATTAAAACTCTGTTAGCTTTTTCAGATTAAATTAGCTCAGTATTCATAGCAAACTAATTTATACAAAGTATACTCACCAGAAAATGAAGTAAACAGTATCTAGTATATGGAAGTTCAGACGAGTACAAATAAGAGTGCAGAGTCATGGTTAACTCTATATGTATTTTTGTTTTTTAGGATGAAGTTGGTTATGATATTTCTTGTGCTGTCGCTGGTCGTCCTCATGGCCGAACCCGGAGAGTGTTTTTTTAGACACTTTAAATCTCTGTGGAAGGTGCCAGGACGGCCTGGAGAGGTAAATCAAAATCACACATTCTGTATTGATGGACCACAAATTAGGACAAACAGCAGGATCCGTCAACAATCCTTTTGTATAAACTGTCCATGAGTTTATCACTGTTTCATAATTGACTGTACTATAGAGCTTTAACTTAACTAACTTAAGTATACAAAAGTATTAGCATCAAAATATACTTGAAGTACAAAAAGTAAAAGTACTCATTCTGCACAATGGCCCTTTTCAGAATCATACAACGTAGAATTATCTGCCAATTTGTACTTGGAACGTAACTCAAAAGTAAAAAGTACTCGTTATGCAGAATGGATCTTTCCACAGTATGATTTTATTATGGTTATTATTTCACCCTTTCTTCATACATGTAAGAGCATTTTAGTTTTGTAGTTTGTCAATATGGACTCCATGTAGAGGCTTGAGTAGATGAGTAATACAGTACTGCATTATACCGTATCAGCATTTCAAGTGTTTTTAAATGTACAAAGCAACTGTGAGTGTTAATTTAAATGTGGTGGAGTAAAAAGTACAATATCTGCTTCTGAAATGTAAATACTAATGTAAAGTACAAATATGTCAAACAAGTACATAAGAACAATACTTGAGTGCATGTACTTAGCTATTTCCCACTGCTGCCTTTACAGAGGGCATCATCAATGTAAACATTTAAAACATACTTAAATGATTTAATGTTTGTTTTTGTTCCTTCTGTTTAGCTCACAAATCTGTTCGCAGGATGTTTCGAGGGTAAGCTCTGTTACTTACTGTTTATATCAACGTGAGAATTAGATTTATAGGAAAAGTAATGGATATCGTATATATACTGTATTGTAATGTACTGTCTATCTTTCTGTCTTTCTAAATATGTGTATGCCAGTTGCAGTGAGGGGGCACTTGTTTCTGTAATGTGTACAAAACCTAAATAAGAATATAAAGTATTGCGTATATTTTAAATTTAAAGGACCTGCTGTCAAATAAATGGTTTATTTTAAATAATCAGTTCATCTGTTTAATCAAATCCCTTGACTTATCATTTGATCATTTGAAGCAAGAAACATTTGTATGGAGGCACTTGAGATTTTGTGATTTTGGGCACTGATCCAATTGGTTTTGAAAAATGTAAAACATTGCATACTGTCCTGCTGAATAAAGCTTTGATAAAAAAAGTCATCTCTGCTTTGTCGCTCTATTTTAAGTTCCCGTAACTTTATATCAACATTGTTTTTTAATGTTTATATTAGCGTTTGTAGATCTGAAGTAAGTACATTCATGAAATAATACGAGATAATTACTTTAACAATGTCTGTTTCTGAGTGAAATTCTGTCTCTGAAAAATTACCTTTTTTTAATGTGATCTAATACAAAACGTATGATTCCTAGTCACTGTGATGCATGGACTTCACAGACACCGCATGCATGGTTAGTGTTGAAAAATGCACAATGTGGTTTTATTTATTATGATATTATTTCTAAGATATACGTGAAAAACAATTTCTCGAAGCCTGGTTACACAATATTTTTAAACCAATACAATTCTTAGTATCTGGAAACAGCATGCACTGTCAATCAAATGTAAAAGTTACTGAAAATAATGATAATGTGAACAATTAATGTTTAACAATAAGATATATTTAAGTTCATTTTGTTGGTGTTATTTCACAATTACACACACACACACACACACACACACACACTGAAACACACACACACACACACACAGGTGATCAGGGATGAATCTGTTGTCATCGTTCCACAGAACTTGATATTGCAAAATTCAGTGTTGTGAAATATATGCTAAACATATGTAAAGTTCCACCACACCTTTATAAAGACACAGGTTAGACAGAGAGATTCACATCACTTCAAGATCTCACTTTGCACTCTTGACAAGCCTCTTGGTTCAGACTCTCAATCAGGTGAAATATTTTACATTTGTTATTTAATGAAGTCTTTGGGATTTGACATTGAATATATACTCTGACTTATAGCTGTAGTAAATTGGTGGATGAAATAGTTTGAGTGACACATGTTGTGTTTTAGTTTTTCAGGATGAAGTGTGCTATGATGTTCCTGGTGTTGACGCTGGTGGTCCTCATGGCTGAACCTGGGGAGGGATTCTTTTGGCATCATGTCATTAGGCATGCACCTAGGCGAACCAATGACAATCATCAAATTATCCATAATGAAAATGGATATAATCAATATGTCAAGAATGGAAATGTCGGTGGTAACAATGGTAAGGTCACATTGTGTGTCCACTGAGAGTAAATGTATTTTTTTGGCGTTTTAGTCCATTCTAACATAAAAAAGCAAAAGTCCTTTGTGGGAATTTTGGACCCGCCAACAATTTGGTTCCAAACAAATGCAGAAATCGTTGTTATGTCGCATCACTCAAAGAGGCTCCATAATGCTTTTTGGGGTTTTTCCCTTGTGTGCTACTCTCTCTTCCAAATCAAATATTAGAACTCCAATATAATAATGAATGTTTATAAAACGGATTATCATGAACTATAATGCACAGTATCACAAAGAATAATGCATCGCACTAAACGTTTTTTTCTCTCTTTTTTAATTAGCTGGCGCACAGATCGGGTAAGGTATTTTTCAATTATTTGAAGGTGCTTTTGATGCATGATTTGTTTTATTTTTGTCTAAATTATTAATCTTCTTTCTCTGCAACAGAGCGATGAAAGCGCAGGAAGCGATGGAACATCGTGCGTTCCAACAAGAGAACGACTTTGCCTGAGTCCATGATGGTCCATCTGATCAAACAAATGCTTTCTTCTGCTTTTCTTCAACAACATATGTAATCAACCGATCTGTTTTAAATTGATCTATTTGGAATAAATCTGCATTGCATTACAAAAATCATCTATCTCTTGTATTATTTTAAAGGAAAAATCTAATTAAATCAGGATGGAAATGATGTGAATTGTGTGTTATGGCATTAATACAATCCCAACCTAGTTAACCCTCTGGAGTCTAAGGGTATTTTCTCGATTTTTAGATGTTTCCTTAAATCACCTTTTAAATGTATTTGTTATAACATGGCACCCCATGTGTTACATATCAAAATGTTCAGGACAGTCTCTAATCAAATCCCTTGACTTATCATTTGATGTACAAAATGTTAGATGTTAGTGAGACATAACCATTACTACTGTATATCGCCACGATGATGCGTTTTTACAGCCTCAAAACTGATTATTAGAAATTCCCAATGATATAATGGGTTAAAGCAGAGTGATGTTATAAGCTTTTGGGGCAGTATTCCTAGGAGCTTTACATAATAATAACCAGGTGTGGGAGCGTTACTTACAGAGGACATATTATGCACATTTTCAGGTTCATTTTTGTATTTTGTGCCTCTTGATTACGTTTTTTTGTGACAAAAATCTTTGAATTCAACCCGTGTAGAAACAGGTCTCAGTATCAGCCCAGACGTGACGTGGACTACGACCAAGCTCCGCGTGTTTGGCACGACTGAATCTTTCCAAAAGCAAGAAACATTTGTTTGGAGGCACTTGAGATTTTGGGATTTTGGGCACTGATCCAATTGGTTTTGAAAAATGTAAAACATTGCATACTGTCCTGCTGAATAAAGCTTTGATAGAAAACGTCATCTCTGCTTTGTCGCTCTATTTTAAGTTCCTGTAACTTTATATCAACATTGTTTTTTAATGTTTATATTAGCGTTTGTAGATCTGAAGGAAGTACATTCATGAAATAATACGAGATAATTACTTTAACAATGTCTGTTTCTGAGTGAAATTGTGTCTCTGAAAAATTACCTTTTTTTAATGTGATCTAATACAAAACGTATGATTCCTAGTCACTGTGATGCATGGACTTCACAGACACCGCATGCATGGTTAGTGTTGAAAAATGCACAATGTGGTTTTATTTATTATGATATTATTTTCTAAGATATACGTGAAAAACAATTTCTCGAAGCCTGGTTACACAATATTTTTAAACCAATACAATTCTTAGTATCTGGAAACAGCATGCACTGTCAATCAAATGTAAAAGTTACTGAAAACAATGATAATGTGAACAATTAATGTTTAACAATAAGATATATTTAAGTTCATTTTGTTGGTGTTATTTCACAATTACACACACACACACACACACGCACACACACACTGACACACAAACACACTGAAACACACACACACACACGCACTGAAACACACACACACACAGGTGATCGGGGATGAGTCTGTTGTCATCGTTCCACAGAACTTGATATTGCAAAATTCAGTGTTGTGAAATATATGCTAAATATATGTAAAGTTCCACCATACCTTTATAAAGACACAGGTTAGACAGAGAGATTCACATCACTTCAAGATCTCACTTTGCACTCTTGACAAGCCTCTTGGTTCAGACTCTCAATCAGGTGAAATATTTTACATTTGTTATTTAATGAAGTCTTTGGGATTTGACATTGAATATATACTCTGACTTATAGCTGTAGTAAATTGGTGGATGAAATAGTTTGAGTGACACATGTTGTGTTTTAGTTTTTCAGGATGAAGTGTGCTATGATGTTCCTGGTGTTGACGCTGGTGGTCCTCATGGCTGAACCTGGGGAGGGATTCTTTTGGCATCATGTCCATAGGGCTGAACCTGGGCGAACTTATGACAATCATCAAAATATCTATAATGGACATGGCACTAATCAACATGTCTATAATGGAAATGTCGGTGGTAACAATGGTAAGGTCACATTGTGTGTCCACTGAGAGTAAATGTATTGCTTTGGTGTTTTAGTCCATTCTAACATAAAAAAGCAAAAGTCCTTTGTGGGAATTTTGGACCCGCCAACAATTTGGTTCCAAACTAATGAAGAAATCGTTGTTACGTCGCATCATTCAAAGAGGCTCCATAATGCTTTTGGGGTTTTTCCCTTGTGTGCTACTCTCTCTTCCAAATCAAATATTAGAAATCCAATATAATAATGAATGTTTATAAAACGGATTATCATAAACTATAATGCACAGTATCACAAAGAATAATGCATCGCACTAAACGTTTTTTTCCTCTTTTTTAATTAGGTGGCGCACAGATCGGGTAAGGTATTTTTCAATTATTTGAAGGTGCTTTTGATGCATGATTTGTTTTATTTTTGTCTAAATTATTAATCTTCTTTCTCTGCAACAGAGCGATGAAAGCGCAGGAAGCGATGGAACAACGTGCGTTCCAACAAGAGAACGACTTTGCCTGAGTCCATGATGGTCCATCTGATCAAACAAATGCTTTCTTCTGCTTTTCTTCAACAAAATATGTAATCCACCTATCTGTTTTAAATTGATCTATTTGGAATAAATCTTTATTGCATTACAAAAGTCATCTATCTCTTGTATTATTTTAAAGGAAAAATCTAATTAAATCAGGATGGAAATGATGTGAATTGTGTGTTATGGCATTAATACAATCCCAACCTAGTTAAAGACATGAAACACATTACAGGTGAAACATTACAGATGAAATTGGTGTAAAAATCTTTCAGGTCAGAGTCCATGACTGCACCTATTTCTGTCATTTTCTGTTGTTTTTAACGTTGCCAACTGAAGCTCAGCGCTGGCTTTTATTCGTTCCTCATTGATTCCAAAAACAATTACCTCAGTTTTATCTTTTTAATTTAAGAAAGATGGACAAATTCCATCATTCAGTTGTTCAATGCACTTACTCAGTGTTTGAATTGGATCATAGTCTCCTGGTGAATGTAGATGTTAAAGAGAAGAGGAACACCACATGTCATATTTGTCAACTCAGATGTGTAGTTACCTATAGAAACAACATTTTTCCTGTCCTTAAAGTAGGATTCAAACCAATTTAGAAATGGTGCAGAAAGTTCCAACCAGTTTTCCGGTCCGTCTTAATAAATGAATGTGATTTATGTTACAATCAGACAGAGAAAGGTTAGTGTGCACCCACATGCCGTATATTTTGTATATGTGCATGCACAATACGATGCACAACCATGTGTTCTTTTTACCAAGCTTATGTTTTTAATTGTACATTTGTTGTAATGTTGTGCTAACCATTGCTCTGTATATAATACAACTGCAGGGCAAAATATGTCTCACTTGTTTTATTTAAAAGATCATTCTGAATTAATTTGTACTTTTCTAACTTAATTCAGACAACATTTAACAAATAAAAAATGCTAGGCTTTCTGACCCATTCCTCTAGGGTCAGTTAGCACATATTTTTGGTCAATGATGATACGTATTTTTGTACCTTGTTGCTGATTGGCTAATGGTTACACAAGCCAAAAAATCGTTATGACATCATAAAGTGGCCAAAATCTGATCAGCTCATTTTCAGACAGGTTTCTATATAAATGGATCAGGACAAAAAGTGAGAGAATCTTTGTTCCTGAAACTTCCAGAATATCTTTAGACAGAGGGGACACATGTTGATGTAGAAGAGACATGAACAAGTGGATTTAGCATAATAGGTGACCTTTAAGCTAACATTCAGAAGTTAGGTAATACATTCTGAAAGTATTGTGATGGTCAAACGCTTATAGATGTCCTGCCCATTAGCCTGGAACGTGCACTATATTGGAGCGATAGCCGATAGAAGCACGAGTGTTACAAGTGATGTCACTATGTGCCAATCATTGCTCAATGAGAATACATCTGCACTGTTATACGGCAACATCGTTCTCCCTTGTTAGAATTGAAATGATGTCAATTGTGTATTTTGGCCCTAAGGTGACTGAATAGATCAAAAACACAAAGAAACACCCAATTAACCACCAGACGGAGATTTGACTAGATGAAAACTAATACAAAATATAAAACCTTTGTAAAAACATATTTTGATTAGCTCACATATTGCATTCATATATGATGAAAGGAATACTAAAAGAAAAACAGAAAAGTATATGTAGTAACAGGTATTAAACTTTTGAACAGAAAAGCGGTGTCATGACATTACACCAACACAAAGACCATCCAAAGGCAAACAAGTATTCGGTCCCTGCTGTTTAGATATTTTTAGTTAAGTTATATAGTTAACTCTTTGTCCTCTGCACTTGACTCCAGGAGCATTTGGAAGCTACAGTGCTGTTGTTGCACCGGGATCGACTCTAGGTGTGAGAGTTTAGTGCTTTGATCGAGGGCAGCGTCAGGACAATACCTGTGGGAACACTGGAGCACCCAGAGGAAACCCACGTCAGCAGAAAAAAACCTTGGGCTTGGTGGGTTTCAAACTCGGTACGTCCTTGCCGTAAGACACATTTCAAAACATTAGCTACCAAGCCCTTTTTACACTACTTCTTGCCTCTTGGAAACTTTGCAT
>JASDAP010000147.1:0-99936 GCA_031216635.1 Dissostichus eleginoides | reverse complement strand
GAAAGCGGTGGAGCTAACGGGACAGGGTTTTTGTCGCTCTCTTTCCATCGCTGCAACTTCGAGACAACATCAGCTGCTGTTGTCCCACTACGCCTCTGTTTGTTTCATTACCACGCTACTTAATTAAAGTAACCAATTTGACCCTTTTCAGAGACTCCATTGTCTCTTATTTTTAAACTTTTCCTGGACGCGAGAGAACCAACACGGATCTACAGTATCTCACGATCGTCGGGCGGGTTGCCGTCTCCACTGTCCGACTCGGAGTTAGTTTCATCCGATTCAGAGGCATATGGTTCGAATCTATAGGGCATATAGCCAATATCGTCGACTACGATGTCATGATTATCACTTTCCGATCCTTCAGCCTCATATGAGCTCTCAGACACGTTCAATATTAAGCTGTCATCGCTGTCATCGCTTGCTGCTGTGTGCGCCATCGTGCGTTTGCATGCAGATGCTGGGACCCGGGACGGTGCAGCTGGAGCTCTTTGCCCGCAATGACGTCACACATCATTTGGCGGGATTTAAAGAATCGCCGAGAAGATCCAGAATATGGTCAACATTGAAGGGCAGATTAATGGTTATCAAAGTACAAATTTCCCAAATGACTTCAGTAACGGTTTCAAGGGGACAATATTTACACAAGTTAATGGGTTTGGATGATGGGGGAAATCCGTGTCACAGGCTCTTTAAATCTCTGTGGAAAGGTGCCAGGACGGCCTGGAGAGGTAAATCAAAATCACACATTCTGTATTGATGGACCACAAATTAGGACAAACAGCAGGATCCGTCAACAATCCTTTTGTATAAACTGTCCATGAGTTTATCACTGTTTCATAATTGACTGTACTATAGAGCTTTAACTTAACTAACTTAAGTATACAAAAGTATTAGCATCAAAATATACTTGAAGTACAAAAAGTAAAAGTACTCATTCTGCACAATGGCCCTTTTCAGAATCATACAACGTAGAATTATCTGCCAATTTGTACTTGGAACGTAACTCAAAAGTAAAAAGTACTCGTTATGCAGAATGGATCTTTCCACAGTATGATTTTATTATGGTTATTATTTCACCCTTTCTTCATACATGTAAGAGCATTTTAGTTTTGTAGTTTGTCAATATGGACTCCATGTAGAGGCTTGAGTAGATGAGTAATACAGTACTGCATTATACCGTATCAGCATTTCAAGTGTTTTTAAATGTACAAAGCAACTGTGAGTGTTAATTTAAATGTGGTGGAGTAAAAAGTACAATATCTGCCTCTGAAATGTAAATACTAATGTAAAGTACAAATATGTCAAACAAGTACATAAGAACAATACTTGAGTACATGTACTTAGCTATTTCCCACTGCTGCCCTTACAGAGGGCATCATCAATGTAAACATTTAAAACATACTTAAATGATTTAATGTTTGTTTTTGTTCCTTCTGTTTAGCTCACAAATCTGTTCGCAGGATGTTTCGAGGGTAAGCTCTGTTACTTACTGTTTATATCAACGTGAGAATTAGATTTATAGGAAAAGTAATGGATATCGTATATATACTGTATTGTAATGTACTGTCTATCTTTCTGTCTTTCTAAATATGTGTATGCCAGTTGCAGTGAGGGGGCACTTGTTTCTGTAATGTGTACAAAACCTAAATAAGAATACAAAAGTATTGCGTATATTTTAAATTTAAAGGACCTGCTGTCAAATAAATGTTTATTTTAAATAATCAGTTCATCTGTTTAATCAAATCCCTTGACTTATCATTTGATGTACAAAATGTTAGATGTTAGTGAGACATAACCATTACTACTGTATATCGCCACGATGATGCGTTTTTACAGCCTCAAAACTGATTATTAGAAATTCCCAATGATATAATGGGTTAAAGCAGAGTGATGTTATAAGCTTTTGGGGCAGTATTCCTAGGAGCTTTACATAATAATAACCAGGTGTGGGAGCGCTACTTACAGAGGACATATTATGCACATTTTCAGGTTCATTTTTGTATTTTGTGCCTCTTGATTACGTTTTTTTGTGACTAAAATCTTTACATTCAACCCGTGTAGAAACAGGTCTCAGTATCAGCCCAGACGTGACGTGGACTACGACCAAGCTCCGCGTGTTTGGCACGACTGAATCTTTCCAAAAGCAAAAACATTTGTATGGAGGCACTTGAGATTTTGTGATTTTGGGCACTGATCCAATTGGTTTTGAAAAATGTAAAACATTGAATACTGTCCTGCTGAATAAAGCTTTGATAGAAAAAGTCATCTCTGCTTTGTCGCTCTATTTTAAGTTCCTGTAACTTTATATCAACATTGTTTTTTAATGTTTATATTAGCGTTTGTAGATCTGAAGGAAGTACATTTATGAAATAATACGAGATAATTACTTTAACAATGTCTGTTTCTGAGTGAAATTGTGTCTCTGAAAAATTACCTTTTTTTAATGTGATCTAATACAAAACGTATGATTCCTAGTCACTGTGATGCATGGACTTCACAGACACCGCATGCATGGTTAGTGTTGAAAAATGCACAATGTGGTTTTATTTATATGATATTATTTTGTAAGATATACGTGAAAAACTATTTCTCGAAGCCTGGTTACACAATATTTTTAAACCAATACAATTCTTAGTATCTGGAAACAGCATGCACTGTCAATCAAATGTAAAAGTTACTGAAAATAATGATAATGTGAACAATTAATGTTTAACAATAAGATATATTTAAGTTCATTTTGTTGGTGTTATTTCACAATTACACACACACACACACACACACACACACACACACACACACACACACACACACACACACACACACACACACACACACACACACACACACACACACACACACACACACACACACACACACACACACACACACACACACACACACACAGGTGATCGGGGATGAGTCTGTTGTCATCGTTCCACAGAACTTGATATTGCAAAATTCAGTGTTGTGAAATATATGCTAAATATATGTAAAGTTCCACCATACCTTTATAAAGACACAGGTTAGACAGAGAGATTCACATCACTTCAAGATCTCACTTTGCACTCTTGACAAGCCTCTTGGTTCAGACTCTCAATCAGGTGAAATATTTTACATTTGTTACTTAAGGAAGTCTTTGGGATTTGACATTGCATATATACTCTGACTTATAGCTGTAGTAAATTGGTGGATGAAATAGTTTGATTGAGTGACACATGTTGTGTTTTAGTTTTTCAGGATGAAGTGTGCTATGATGTTCCTGGTGTTGACGCTGGTGGTCCTCATGGCTGAACCTGGGGAGGGAAGAGCGAATTGGATTCAGGGCAATGGCAACAATAATCAAAATGGTCAATGTAAGGTCACATTGTGTGTCCACTGAGAGTAAATGTATTGCTTTGGCGTTTTAGTCCATTCTAACATAAAAAAGCAAAAGTCCTTTGTGGGAATTTTGGACCCGCCAACAATTTGGTTCCAAATAAATGCAGAAATCGTTGTTACGTCGCATCACTTAAAGAGGCTCCATAATGCTTTTTGGGGTTTTTCCCTTGTGTGCTACTCTCTCTTCCAAATCAAATATTAGAACTCCAATATAATAATGAATGTTTATAAAACGGATTATCATAAACTATAATGCACAGTATCACAAAGAATAATGCATCGCACTAAACGTTTTTTTCTCTCTTTTTTAATTAGGTGGCACACAGTACGGGTAAGGTATTTTTCTTGATATTTCAATTATTTGAAGGTGCTTTTGATGCATGATTTGTTTTATTTTTGTCTAAATTATTAATCTTCTTTCTCTGCAACAGAGCGATAAGGCGCAGGAAGCGATGAAAGCGCATGCAGGAAGCGATGGAACAACGTGCGTTCCAACAAGAGAACGACTTTGCCTGAGTCCATGATGGTCCATCTGATCAAACAAATGCTTTCTTCTGCTTTTCTTCAACAAAATATGTAATCCACCTATCTGTTTTACATTGATCTATTTGGAATAAATCTGCATTGCATTACAAAATCATCTATCTCTTGTATTATTTTAAAGGAAAATCTAATTAAATCAGGATGGAAATGATGGAATTGTGTGATATGGCATTAATACAATCCCAACCTAGTTAACCCTCTGGAGTCTAAGGGTATTTTCTCGATTTTTAGATGTTTCCTTAAATCACCTTTTAAATGTATTTGTTATAAAATGGCACCCCATGTGTTACATATCAAAATGTTCAGGACAGTCTCTGGTCTTGCTATAAATGCAAGTCACTCACCTTAGAGCACTGAGTGATTAGATAATTAGCTTTAAAGCTGAACATTTGACATCTGATTTTTGGAAATCTTCAAAACACTTGTGAAAACACAAATGTACTCATTTCATCCAATTTTGTGGTGTTTAGATTTGGTTTACCAAAGTCTTAAGTTGACAAAAGTAGTGAAATATATGGATTACACTGTATATAAATGTGTAATTCATGTCTAAAATGAAAAAAATGTAATTCGAATTTTGAGTAAAATAGGTGTTTATCACTCTACTTTCACCACAGCAGGGACTGAGATACATTAGAACTGAATAATGACTTCATATTACATACCAAGGTTCATGTGATGTGTACAAATACAAATTGAGCATTAGAACTTTTTTTACAACCAACAATTTATTAGAAATATGTTTTTTTCAACCAACTATTTATATATAAATATAAGAAACTGGAAAATCTCACTATTTACAATATTGAACATCAGAACTTTCAACCAACTATTCATTATACATGTAAAGACAGTGTCAAGGTCTTTGTCTGTCTTCCAAGACAGTGGGTCTGGCTGCTGTGTAGGTGGTGGGTCACGTGTGCTCTACGAGACCTCCACGAGACCTCCACGAGATTTCCACAAGACCTCCACGAGACCTCCTTGCTGGCTGGGTTGATGGTGATGGCTGTGGCAGAGCCTTTGTGCTGAGGTGTATCTTGACCTGGTGGCAGGCACAGATGGAGGTGGAGGCAGCTGTAGTGATGCTGGTCCTCTGGTCCTTGGTGGTGATGGCTCTGGTGAAGGCCCTTGATCCACGGTAGATCTTGACCTGGGGGCAGGCACAGATGGAGGTTCTGGCTGCTGGATAAATGCCGCCTGTGGGCCGCTATGCCCAGACAGCTGTGAAACGTCTCTGTAAAACAAATTCAAATGTATGTACGTATTATGACAATAATTACTACTAATTTCATTGAAATAAAGTTCAAATAAAATGTTGCTCAAGCACAGATAACAATGCACACATAAAATAAAAGTTTGGGAGGTGGGACAGGTCTCTCTCTCTCTCTCTCTCACACACACAGGTATTTCCAGTTACTTTAGATTCAGTATAAAATCACAGACACACATATACATACATCTGATAACAAAGTCTCATCTGTACAGGACAGTATGGTAAAATAATCACAGGCACACATATAAATAAATGTATGACAAAGTCTAATCTGTACAGAACAGTATGATAAAATAGTTGATGGCAAAAACATGTCTATAGTCACTGTAAATGTCTCCGTTGTGGGACGAATAAAGGATTATTTGAATCATCTACACATGTAATCTCACTTTTAAACGCCAAAATAACGTTTACACATAAAACACGTTAACACAGAGTAAACGTTTGCTAATGGAGAGTCTATTTTGTCCCAAGAAAAAGTTCATGACTATCCATCAAAAAAAAGATCAATAAACCTACTGTTCATTTTCGCGGTATTCCCACAAATTGCCAGTACACTATTACTGTAATATTTACACTTACCCATGTCCAAATGGATCCTTGTTGTCCCTGTGTTCTTCTTTTTCAGAAGAGTCGAAGACTTCAGGTTCTGAGGCTCTATCTTCACTGCTGCTATAGCGAAAAAAATCTCAAGCGAAGTCGGCAACTGTAAAGTTTTTTTTTGCCATTTTCTCTGTCTCTCTCTCTCTTCCTCACAGACGTAAACTGATCGGAGACACGTGGTTTATGTTTTTTTTTCTTGGTGGGTAGGTCCTTAGTGATTTCTCGAGTGTCCATTGGTCATTTCAGACCAACGTGGCTGCCGGCCGAGATTTCCTTGACGGACACACGAATCCACCAATCCCACACCGTGTAACGCCAAGTCAGGCTGCTTTGAGCAGCCCTATTGGCTGCTGTGCCCTGTATACAGTCTCATATGAGGTACCGCTGGAAAGCTACACTTCCAGCGATTCCGCGGTTATCTGAATCGTATTTCTACTCCTTATAATCGAAAATATATGATTAAATACGTAAAATATGCGCACCTGTCCACCGACTCCGGAGGGTTAAAGACATGAAACACATTACAGGTGAAGAATTACAGATGAAATTGGAGTAAAAATCATTCAGGTCAGAGTCCATGACTACACCTATTTCTCTCATTTTCTGTTGTTTTTAACGTTGCCAGCTGAAGCTCAGCGCTGGCTTTTATTCGTTCCTCATTGATTCCAAAAACAATTACCTCAGTTTTATCTTTTTAATTTAAGAAAGATGGACACATTCCATCATTGATTTCTTCAATGCACTTACTCAGTGTTTGAATTGGATCATAGTCTCCTGGTGAATTTAGATGTTAAAGAGAAGAGGCCCCGGGATGGAGCCTTGAGGAACCCCACATGTCATATTTGTCACTCAGATGTGTAGTTACCTATATAAACAAAGTTTTTCCTGTCCTTAACCTGTACGTTTTTGACTTATCATTAAAGCTAACCTGAACCTTTATAATTTAAGGTATAGACAGATACGTTCAGTTAATTTAGAAATATTGTCAAATATCTAAGGATTAAAGGTGGGGTATGTAATTCACTTCAGAAACACTTTTTGTTATATTCCATGGAATGCTCTTAACATCCCGATAGCAATGAATATATTAAATGCTTTGACAATAAATACATAAAAAAATGTCATCTGTGGAAGCCGTAGCGCTGTAAAAAGCACAACCAATCATTTTAGCCGGTCCGGCTAAAATAACTGGATGGCCTACCTGCCTGTCAGCCTTCCATCTGTGCACAAACTTATCTCGTGCCCTCATTGGTCATGTGCGCGTTCGTGTGTGTTGGAGGAGGGGCTCTGTAAGGAAGTCTGAAGGAAGAGGCAGATTTTTTCCGGTTGTGTACTTTCAAATTCTAGCGCACTCGAGCTGGTTTCTCCATTCTTACATACCCTACCTTTAATGGTGTGGTTGTCTTATGTTTGGACAAATCATGATATTGTGTTGAGTCTTATTGAGCTGCTTTGTGATTTAAATAAAAAGGAAATAGGGTGCATTTGAGAAGTTTATCCTTTTTATTTTGTTACTTAAAGAAAGGCATTGCAAAATAAGTTCAGTTTTGTTATCAATATTACATCCGCAATATCTTAATGAATGTCGATAAAGCCTTACAATATATTATGATGAATTATACTGCATACAAACATTAATGCAATGTCCTCTTTTTTGTTTTTCTCTCAAGTCTTCCATAGGTAAGGTCTTTTGCTTGATACTTGTTTACATTTATAATAAAAAAGGGCCCTTGTTGCATTATTTGTTGAATTCCTGAGCTGAACTCTTTGAATCTCCTCTCTCCACCCACCAGACTTTTCGGGAATAAAAAATACGAAGCGATGATGGAGCAGGAAGCGTTGGAGCGTGCGCTGGAACAAGAGAGAAAGTTTGCCTGATGGAGAAACCCCCAAAACTTTGTTTCAGATGAAAATAAATGCTTCTTTAAAAATGAATTGACTCAATGTGCTAACCATTGCTCAAATTATAATAAATCTGCACTGTAACGGCAAAATATGTCTCCCTTGTCTTATTTAAAAGATAATTCAGAATGTATTTGTTTTTTTAATTAATTACGATTAAGATTAACTGATTTAAATAAACAAAAAATGATTGCTAAACTTTTCTGACCCATTTCTCTAGGGTCAGTTAGCCCATATTTTGGGTCAATGATGATACAGTTTTTTTCCTTAAGCTAACATATAGAAGTTAGGTAAGAAATTCAGAAAGTATTAAATGTTTAAAGTTGCAAATCAAGATATTTCCCCATCGATGTGGAAAGACTCTGTTGTCATCGTCTAGACAGAACACCATATTGCAAAATACAATGATATATACAATGTTGCCAAATATATGCTAAACATATGTAAAGTTCCACCATACCTTTATAAAGACACAGGTTAGACAGAGAGATTCACATCACTTCAAGATCTCACTTTGCACTCTTGACAAGCCTTTTGGTTCAGACTCTCAATCAGGTGAAATATTTTACGTTTTTGTTAGTTAATGAAGTCTTTGGGATTTGACATTGCATATATACTCTGACTTATAGCTGTAGTAAATTGGTGGATGAAATAGTTTGATTGAGTGACACATGTTGTGTTTCAGTTTTTCAGGATGAAGTGTGCTATGATGTTCCTGGTGTTGACGCTGGTGGCCCTCATGGCTGAACCTGGGGAGGGTTTTTATTGGACTGTTCTCGGTCATGCAATTAAAGGTAAAGTCACATTGTGTTAGTGATGTGAATTATGGCTCTTTGAAGGGAGCCGGATCTTATGGCTCCGTTCCTTTCAAAGAGCCGTTCAAAAGAGCCGTTTTTTTAAAGGGGGCGGGGTTACTAGGTTTAGCTGCGAAATAATCACCACCAGGATAATGATTGACTGTATTGCCAGACCAAATGTCAATAATCTTCATTGTAAACATGACACAAGGTGGCGCCATATCCATGTCATTCATGTCAGTGAATGTACTACTTTGAATTTACCCTCTGTGTGTGTTAAGTAAATAAAGTTGCCTTGCCTTGAATGAAATTCACGCAACTCTTAATATTAGATACTGTGTTTTTAAGTGGCGAAGGAGATTATGTGTTGACCCTGCTTTAAAGGATATTTTGCCTTTACAAATGGTGCGCTTTATCACTGCCTGGGTTTTGGTTGAAGTGCATCCAAAGGCTGCTTTTGCGTTTGGCTCATTTTCCATCCGAAAAACACGTCGTCTACCTGTCCTGTACCACTTGTTATGACTTCTCTCTTGCGCGTATTCCGTTAAGACCCACCCCATCTCACTCCTCGTGCTGAAACCTACCAATCAGAGTAGGGGCGGGTCTTCACAGAATACGTTTGGGGAACAAAATCAAGCTTTTTAAAAGGCGAGTGGATTTTGGCAGGCAGTGAGTGCGGACCAACGATTGAACGATAAAAAGAACGGCTCTCACCAAGTACGACACGGTTCCCCTCGTTCGTCCAAAGAGCCGTTCAAAAGAATCGGCTCATTCGCAACCGACACATCACTACATTGTGTGTCCACTGAGAGTAAATGTATTGCTTTGGCGTTTTAGTCCATTCTAACATAAAAAAGCAAAAGTCCTTTTTGGGAGTTTTGGGCCCGCCAACAATTTGGTTCCAAACTAATGCAGAAATCGTTGTTGTGTCGCATCACTCAAAGAGGCTCCATAATGCTTTTTTGGGTTTTTCTCTTGTGTGTTACTCTCTCTTCCAAATCAAATATTAGAACTCCTATAAAATAATGAATGTTTATAAAATGGCTTATAATAAATGATAATGCACAGTATCACAAAGAATAATGCATCGCACTAAACGTTTTTTTCTATCTCTCTTTTTTAATTAGGTGCCTCAAAGATCCATCGGTAAGGTATTTTTCTTGATATTTCAATTATTTAAAAGTGCTTTTTATGCATGATTTATTTTATTTTTGTCTAAACTCTACGGATCTTTTCTCTCTCTGCACCAGAATATTGTCCGGGGAAGAACTTGAAGCGATGAAATCGCAGGAAGCGATGAAAGCGCAGGAAGCGATGAGAGCGCAGGAAGCGATGGAACAACGTGCGTTCCAACAAGAGAATGACTTTGCCTGAGTCCATGATGGTCCATCTGATAAAACAAATGCTTTCTTCTGCTTTTTTCTTCAACATAAAAATGTAATCAACCTATCTGTTTTAAATTGATCTACTTGTCATTTGGAATAAATCTGCATTGCATTACAAAAATCATCTATCTCTTGTATTATTTTAAAGGAACATTTATTAAATCAGGATGGAAATGATGTGAATTGTGTAGGGGTGTAACGGTATCCGTATTCGTCCCGAACCGTCACGGTTCGGACGTCACGGTTCGGCACATGCAGTCACACGACGAATACGCCTTTTTTTAGGAGTGGGAAAAAAGTCTGTCACTCAGGGCAATATTCATTATACTATATATATAATCCAGGGGGCGGTATTGCGCCTAAAAGCTGTTTGCCAGCCGCCCTTAAACAACAAATGAAGAACAAGAAGAAAACACAACAAAACGAACAAAATACAAGAAGAAGAGAAGTTAGTTTGGCGATTTCAGATAACACACAGGAGCCAGAACCCACCTGCTTCTTTTAAATCAGCTGTGTGGGAACATTTCGGGTTCCCTGTGGACTACAATAACGATGGAGTGCGAGAGGTGGATCGGACGAGTGGTGGATTGGACGAGGACGGTGTGTCGGTGTTGTTCGACAGCGGTGCGGTATGCTAATGGTAACACACGCCAAACATGCTAAATCATATCAGAAGGCATCACCCAGATTTGCCAATCACCGGAGCCCGGCAAAAGACAGCAGCAGTTCAACAGCTTATCCCTGCTGTTTTTAATAACCCAATATACATGAAAGCCGAGAGACCAAAATAAATAACGGAAGCTATTGGCATATATATTTCAATATAGACTCCGCCCTGCCTGTTGATGTATGCCACTGTGGTGCTGTTGCCACTGTGGTTCTGTTGTCGCTCCTGACCATTACATGTCTCCCCTGAATTAGGGGCATGAAATGCTGGAGGACCAACACAGGAGGTCGCTGTGCCGTGTCTCTGTTAGAGACCAGCGCCCACCTATAGCCCTCTTCAGGCAGGTCCCTCCCCATCCTGTTCTGGACGCGTCCGTGAACACTGTGATGTAGGAGGTCACCCGTCCCAGTGGAGACCCCCTCCGGAGGTGATCCGGGTACCCCCAGAACCGGAGGTTGCCCTCCACTGAGGGGGGGATGGTCACCAGACATCGTTTGTGCCTCTTGGGATCCAAACGCAGGCTGGAGAACCACCTCTGCAAGTGGCGCATATGCAGTAACCCGAGCGGGACCACAACGTGAGCAGCCGCCATGAGACCCAGAGTCTGCATGACAGTTAAAGCTGTCACTGTTGCCCCCTGTCGCAGCCTGCGACCCGCCCGGAGCAGGGACGCACGTCTGCTCTCTCACAGGGTGGCGCGCAGCGCGCCTGCATCGAGCACCACTCCCAAATACAACGCCTGTTGGTGAGGTATGGTTGCTCTTTATCCAATTGATCGCAAAGCCCAACTTGGTTAGGTGTATGATCAATTGCGCTGTGCAAAGCATTGCCTGTTCCCTGGACCTGGCCATGACTATGAGGTCGTCTAGGTAAAATAGAACTCTCATGCAGTGGACGTGCAGCGGTTGGAGCGCAGTGGCCACACATTTGCTGAACGTGCGTGGGGATAGGGAGTAGCCGAACGGTAATCTGTTGTACTCGTAGGCTACACCCTGGAAGGCAAAACGCAGATACTTTCTGTGCTCCGGAGCAATTTCTGTGGTGGCTGTCCATTTCCAGCCGCCTCCTTGGGGATGTTTTCCCTTTGCCTGTTGTGTGGGCGTGGTGGCTGTCACTCTGGCTCCCGGCTCACCTGCTGCAATCAGCTGTTCACCCTCACACCTGATTCTCATCAGCCATCTACAAACGGCATATCAGCAGAGGCTCCACAACCTGTCAGCGCCAGATCGTTGTTAAACCACAGTGGTAAACCTCCAGGCTACTTAGCATTATTAGCTACCTTATTCCTGGATGTTCTGACTCTAACGTGTTTTCTTCCTGTGCTCCAGGATCATTCTCTGACCGCCGTGTTGTCGTCACCAGCCGCCACTTCCTCGCCACTCCTGCCGGATTATCCTTCCCGCACCTTTTTTCACTAATAAACCTTTTTTGAACACTCTGCCGTGTCCTGCGTTTGGGTCCTCTCAGATATCGTAACAGAACGATCTGGCCAGCATGGACCCAGCGGACACAGGCCACCAGTCCAAGACTGCGGACAAACTCAGCCAAGCCCTGGCCAGTCAAGGCGTTCTCGTGGGGCATCACGATGTGGTTCTCCGTGAGGTAGTGGAGACTCTCCGGAACCTCTCCGCTAACGTGCAAAGGATCGGCACGCAAGTAGAACTGCTCACCACACAGTATTCTCCTCCGCAGCCCGCTGCACAGCCGGCAGCCCCTCCTCCCGCTCCTGCCGCACCTCTCTATCAGCTACGAGAGGCCGTCATTCCCACACCGGAGCGATACGCTGGAGATTTGGGTATTTGTAGAGCCTTTTTATTCCAGTGTACGTTAGTTTTTGAGCAGCAGCCCAGTACTTAACATACAGATGGGGCTAGGGTAGCATACGTAATGAGTCTGTTGAAGGGGAGTGCTTTAGATTGGGCTACAGCTGTTAGGGAGAGCCAGCCACACATTTGCTTATCATTTGATACTTTCATTTCCGAAATGAAAAAAGTTTTTGATCACCCGGTACGAGGGAGGGACGCTTCCAGGCGCCTTCTTTCTCTCCGGCAGGGCTCTCGTAGTGTAGCCGAATTTTCAGTTGAGTTTAGAACGGTTGCTGCAGACTCAGGCTGGAATAACGAGTCATTGCAGGATATTTTTCTTCAGGGGCTGAACGAAGCAATTAAAGACGAGCTAGCTGCTAGGGATGATCCAGTTAGCTTGGATAATTTAATTGCCACAGCTATCAAGATTGATAATCGCCTCAGAGAGAGACGTAGGGATAGGAATAGCCGTCACCCCAATCCCAGCTACTCCTCACCTGATCCCCAAATTGGGACTGCCACTGCCTCAATGTCCAGATCCTTCCCGATTCCTTACACCAGTGTTTCCCAACCAGGGGTACGCGTACCCCTAGTGGTACGTGGGTGGTCCCCAGGGGGTACGTGAAAAGATTTTGAAAAGTAAAAAAAAAAAAAAAAAAAATTTGATTTTAGATTTTTTTTATTAAAAATTTTACAGGAAAACTGTACCCAAAAAATGAATAATGCATAATCTGTAATAATGTAACCAAAATTGGGGGCATTCAAATTAAGTAATAATTTGCTGGCTATATATTATTATTGGCGCGGCGTTCAGCTTCCCGCCGGACTGTCAGGTGTTACATCATCATCATCATTGTAGTGGCGCGCTGGTTTTCTTGCTAGCTAGCAAAATATCAACATCCTATCAAGTGAATGCGCTGGTGTTTATTGAGATCAAAATGTCTGTTAACATAATCATTATGGATCAATGGCTGAGTCGAGCTGGTTCATCCAGAAACAACAGCACAGGTGATACTGCTGAATCAGGAGAACCCGTTCTCAAGAAAATGAAAACAGAGAAGGTGAAGAATCGTCAGTTTGGTGAACATTATGTGCTCTCCTGGTTTACAGTCACAACTACAGAGCCACCGCAGCCAATGTGTTTCATCTGTGGCGACGTGCTTTCTAATAATAGCATGAAACCATCCCATTTACATAGGCACCTTAGTACTAGACATCCCGCCTGTGTGGGTAAGCCTGCAGAGTTTTTCCACCTAAAGCTGGCTGAATTTAAGGGAAGCCAAGAAAAACTAAAGAAAGCGTCATCGGTCTCAACCAAGGCCTTGGAGGCATCTTATGCCGTGTCGCTACTCGTTGCTAAATCGAAAAAGCCATTTACCATAGCCGAAGAGCTAATCTTGCCTGCTGCTATAATTCTCGCAGAAACTATGCTCGATAAGAAAGCAGCTGATGTCCTGAAGAAAGTGCCGTTGTCAAATAATACTGTGTGCCATCGGATCGACGACATGGGAATTGACATTATTTACCAAGTGGTGGAAAAATGTAAAGCGTCTGGTACGTTCGCTTTGCAGTTGGACGAATCAACGGATGTCAGTGGGGAAGCACAACTGATTGCGTTTGTGCGTTACAAAGACACTTTGGAGATGAACGAGCACATTCTGTTTTGCAAGAAACTCACGGGGAGAACTACCGGACAGGACGTTTTTAACGTTATTGACCATTTTTTCTCTCAACACAAGCTGGATTGGAAATCCTGCTCTCATGTGTGCACAGACGGCGCTGCGGCGATGACCGGCAGAGTAAATGGATTAATGGCTTACATAAAAAAGGTAAACCCTGACGGTACATGGACGCACTGCATCATTCACCGAGAAGCATTAGCTAGCAAGAGAATGAGTCCAGAGTTAAACGATGTTTTGAATGATGCCGTAAAAGTGATCAACTTCATACAGTCCAGGCCTTTGAATCATAGACTGTTTCAGTCACTTTGTGAAGACGGTGGGTCAGAACATAAACAGCTCCTGCTTCACACTGACGTCCGCTGGTTATCCCGAGGGAAGACGTTACAGCGGCTGTTCGAGCTACGCAATGAAGTGAGGGCATTTCTGTCGGAGCACACACACCCACTTGTGGCTATGTTCGACGACGCTGACTGGGTAGCTCGGCTGGGATACCTCTCTGATATATTCAGCAAACTCAACCAGCTGAATCTCTCTCTTCAAGGTAAAGACACAAATGTTCTTAGCTTGTATGACAAAGTGTGTGGATTCATGGAGAAGATCAAGCTCTGGCAGAGCAAATGTGAAAAAGGGGATACAAGTTGTTTCCTGCAGCTGAACGCATACATTGCTACTGGTGAATGTGACAGAGCTCCAATTGTGAAAATAGTACACACACATTTGTCCAAGCTCAAGAATGAGTTCAACTCCTACTTCTCTGATATTGACAACAAGTCATCCACACTGGACTGGGTGCGTAATCCATTTGTGACGTGCATTAACAGCAGCATTCCCGCCAGACTGCAAGAAGACCTCATAGATGTGTCCTCAGATAGGAGCCTGAAGATGAGGTACTCAAGCACACCACTGACACAGTTCTGGTGTGGTGTGGAGAAGGAGTATCCTGAATTGGGGAAACCTGCCCTGAATGAACTGTTGCCTTGTTGGTCCACATACCTGTGTGAGGTGACATTCTCCGCCATGACCCACATCAAGACTAAACACAGGAACAGACTCAACTTGGAGAATAACCTGGTCACAGCTGTTGCAACAATCTCCCCCAGACTCACAAAACTGATGAGGGAGAAACAGGCTCAAGTGTCACATTAATTGGTGAGTTACCTTACTTTTTTTTAAAAGTCTTTAAACAATGGCTATTATAATGTATATGATTAGTTATGATTGAATATGATTTAAGTGTCACATTAATTGTTGCATTGGGTCACACAGACAAAAATATCCTCCTCTTCTCTATCTCTCCTCGTCACTTCTCTCCTTCTTCCACTCCCAGGTTTCACCTTAGCTACACACACACACATTTCACACACATTTCACACACACACACACACACAGGTATGGGCCGCCGTGCCAATTTTAATGTGGGCCGCCGTGCCAATTTTAATGTGGGCCGCCGTGTCAATTTTTATGTGGGCCGCCGTGCCAATGTGACTATGCACTGCTCTGTCATCTCATGGTGGCGGGTGGCTATCCATGGTGAATGGTGTGTCAGAAATGTAGTCATATTATTAGGCTATGTTTTCGTTGTCCTTGTGGTTTGTTGGACTTTATGTCATATTATATTATTATCTGATATATATTTCGTTTCTATACCCTTTGTAGAAACGAAATCTTAAATATTACACCTATTCTTTGGTTACTTTTCTTTCAAACGTTGTTTTAAATTGTAATCTTGACTGAGCGACTTTTTACGCACAAGCGTCAGATTACCACCCCGGACTCCCGATATAATGTCAAGCTTTATTGGGTTTAAAGGGCCCGATCATGTGGCCCCGCCCCCCGGCCCGGGTCTGATATGTGCTGCCACTGCGCACACACACACACACACACACACACACACACACACACACACACACACACACACACACACACACCACACACACACGCAGACACACACACACATTTGATTATTACGGTATATGGTTATTATATCCCTCTCACATTTTTCTCATCTTTTTATATTCAGATCTAATTCTATATTTCTTTCTTTCTGCTATTACCCTGCCCATACCTATACCCCCCTCCCCCATGCTGCTATGACACACACATTTACCCAAGGGGATCAATAAAGGAATATCTCATCTGATTGTATCATCTGATTGTATCATATCGTATCGTATCGCATCGTATCTCATCTTATCTTATCGTAGCAGATTCTTCAGTGCTTTGTTAACTTAATGTTACAATGGGAATGAAGTGATGATGTCAGACCTCAGAACTAAAGCTTTACTTCAATAAACTGCCAACCTGTGTGACCATGTGACTTTATCCAGGTCATCCACACACACACACACACACACACACACACACACACACACAACACACACACACACACACACACACACACACACACACACACACACACACACACACACACACACACACACACACACACACACACACACACACACACACACACACACACACACGGTCTGCCACAATATATAGACTATTAATATATCCTGGGGATCACCACGATTGATTGCGTAGTGGGGGGTACTTTAGGTTGGCTTGAAATGCTTTGGGGGTACAGTACTCAAAAAAGGTTGGGAACCACTGCCTTACACGGTCTCACCCCCAGAAAATGAGCCCATGCAAGTGGGAAGGGCCCGCCTCTCACCATCTGAGCATGCTAGAAGGATCCGGGCTGGGGAATGTGTTTATTGCAGCCAAACCAGCCATCTCGTTTCCTCCTGTCCTAATCTGCCAAAAGGTCAGGCTCGTCAGTAGCTGTGGGGATTCTGGCGAGCCCTTCCTCCTCTCTCAACCCCCGACCCAGAACGCAGCTAGAAGCCGTGCTTTGCTGCAACCAACAGTCCCTACCTCTGCTCGCATTAGTGGACTCGGGGGGGGACGAGAATTTTTTGGACATTAACATTGCAGCTCAGGCAGGAATTCCCTCCGAAGTGTTAGATTCACCTGTTAATGCTAATGCTCTTAATGGTAAATTCCTGGCCCAAGTCACTCACCGCACCTTGCCAGTAAACCTCATTCTGTCTGGAAACCATCGTGAGGTTATTCAGTTTCACCTAATTTCCTCACCTCATGCCCCCATAGTGTTGGGCCATCCCTGGTTAAGAACACACAACCCCCAGATTAATTGGGTAACTGGCAAAATCCTTAGTTGGAGTTGTTTTTGTCTATCCTCATGCCTGCAGTCTGCCCTACCGCCTGCAGAGACCGCCACTCCACCACCCAAGATCGAGCCGCCTGACCTGTCATCTGTCCCCACTGAATATCATAACCTGGGAGAAGTGTTCAGTAAACAGCGAGCTCTTTCTCTTCCCCCTCATCGACCCTACGACTGTCCCATTGACCTTCTTCCCGGGGCCCCTCTGCCTTCCTCCCGTCTGTTCAACCTGTCTCGCCCTGAGAGGAAATCCATGGAGAGTTACATCCATGACTCCCTGGCTGCCGGTGTCATCCGCCCATCCTCCTCCCCGGTCGGAGCTGGTTTTTTCTTCGTGTCCAAGAAGGACCGCTCACTGCGGCCCTGCATTGATTACAGGGGTCTTAATACCATCACTGTAAAAAACAAATATCCATTACCCCTCATCAACTCCGCCTTTGAACCCCTCCAGGAAGCCACAATTTTTTCCAAACTGGATCTCCGCAATGCCTACCACCTCGTCAGAATCCGAGAAGGGGACGAGTGGAAGACGGCCTTTAACACACCACTCGGTCACTTCGAGTATCTGGTGATGCCTTTTGGACTGACGAATGCCCCAGCAGTTTTCCAGTCGATGGTTAACGATGTGCTCCGTGACCTCCTCAACCGGTCAGTTTTTGTCTACTTGGATGACATCCTTATATTCTCTCGTAACCAGGAGGAACACATTATCCATGTCAGGCAGGTGCTGCAGAGACTCCTGGAAAACAGACTCTTTGTGAAGGCGGAGAAATGCGCATTCCATGTCAACACAGTCTCATTCCTGGGCTACATCGTTGAGGGAGGAAAGATTAGGGCCGACCCTGAGAAGATCCAAGCAGTGGCAGGGTGGCCTAAACCAACCTCAGTGAAACAGCTTCAACAGTTTCTTGGTTTCGCCAATTTCTATCGGCGCTTCATCAGAGACTACAGCAGAGTGGCGGGCCCTTTAACCAGACTCACTTCCCCTACAACTGGCTTTTCCTGGACCCCAGAGTGCGATGCAGCCTTCTCGGAGCTAAAGAGACTCTTCACCACTGCCCCTGTGCTCATCCACCCTGATTCCTCTCGCCAGTTCATTGTGGAGGTCGATGCCTCCAACACCGGGGTAGGCGCAGTTCTTTCCCAGCGTTCGGAAAGAGACCAAAAATTACACCCTTGTGCATTTTTCTCCCGCCGCCTCACTCCAGCTGAGAAGAACTATGACGTGGGTAACAGAGAGCTGCTGGCTGTCAAACTTGCCCTAGAGGAGTGGAGACACTGGCTGGAGGGAGCTGAGCTCCCTTTTATTGTATGGACAGACCACAAAAACTTGGCTTACATCCAAACTGCCAAGCGCCTTAACTCCCGTCAGGCTCGATGGGCTCTGTATTTCGGTCGCTTCTCATTCACCCTTACCTACCGCCCAGGGTCACGGAACCTCAAGCCGGACGCTCTCTCTCGCCAGTTCGCTTCCGAAGGACCAGCTGCCAGTCCAGACACCATCCTGCCTGCCTCCTGCGTGGTAGCGGCTGTTACTTGGGAGATTGAGTCACTAGTTAAGGAGGCTCAGCGGGCGCAGCCTAACCCAGGTAACTGCCCAGCTAATAATCTCTTTGTGCCTATCTCTGTCCGCTCCAAGGTCCTGCAGTGGGCACACGCCTCCCGTCTCTCGTGTCATCCTGGTGTCCATCGCACACTGTTTATCCTCAGACAGCGGTTCTGGTGGCCTTCCATGGCTCAAGACACCAGGGTCTTTGTTGCTGCCTGTACAGTATGTGCCCGCGCCAAGTCCTCCCACCAACCTCCCTCTGGTCTGCTTCGCCCGCTGCCAGTACCTAGTCGCCCTTGGTCGCATGTGGCCTTGGATTTTGTTACTGGACTTCCACTCTCACAAGGTAATACCATCATCCTAACTATTGTGGACAGATTTTCCAAGATGGTACACTTTGTTGCTCTCCCCAAGCTTCCCACAGCCCGAGAGACTGCAGATCTTCTGGTCAACCACGTTGTTCGACTCCATGGAATCCCCACCGACATCGTTTCTGACCGGGGTCCCCAGTTCATTTCCCACGTTTGGAAAGTCTTCTGTCAGGCTCTGGGAGCATCGGTGAGCCTGTCATCGGGTTATCATCCTCAAACAAACGGGCAAACGGAATGGGCCAACCAGGACCTGGGAGCGGCTCTCCGCTGTGTGTTTTTCAGGAACCCCTCTTCCTCTGCCATGGATTGAATATGCCCACAACTCCCTGTCAAATGCAGCCACAGGTATTTCACCTTTTCATTGTGCCATGGGTTTTCAACCACCCCTGTTTCCAGCACAGGAAGAGGAAGTTGCTGTTCCTTCCATTCAGACCCACCTTCGACGCTGTCGTAAGGTGTGGAAGGACACCCGAGCCGCCCTGCTCCGTTCCGCTGCCCGCAACCGCCTCATCGCAGACCGTCACAGGACCCCGGCCCCCAACTACTTACCAGGTCAGAGTGTTTGGCTTTCCTCCAAAGACCTCCCACTTAAGACAGAGTCTAAAAAACTCACGCCACGTTATGTCGGCCCCTTCATCATCGACTCTGTTGTTAACCCATCTGCAGTCAAGCTCAAGCTTCCCCCACACATGAAGGTTCACCCTACTTTTCATGTTTCTCTGCTAAAACCTGTTGCCAGCAGCCCCTTGTCTCCTCCAGTTACTCTTCCCCCACCCCCCCGCATCATCGATGGTCACCCAACCTACACCGTCAGGCGATTGTTGGACGTTCGTCGCCGTGGAAGGGGATTCCAATATCTCGTGGATTGGGAGGGCTATGGCCCGGAGGAGAGGTCTTGGGTTCCCCGGCGAAACATCGACGACGCAACCCTGGTAGACCTGGTAGACCAGGTAGGCCGCCTGGAGGCGTCCCTTAAGGGGGGGTTACTGTGGTGGCTGTCCATTTCCAGCCGCCTCCTTGGGGATGTTTTCCCTTTGCCTGTTGTGTGGGCGTGGTGGCTGTCACTCTGGCTCCCGGCTCACCTGCTGCAATCAGCTGTTCACCCTCACACCTGATTCTCATCAGCCATCTACAAACGGCATATCAGCAGAGGCTCCACAACCTGTCAGCGCCAGATCGTTGTTAAACCACAGTGGTAAACCTCCAGGCTACTTAGCATTATTAGCTACCTTATTCCTGGATGTTCGGACTCTAACGTGTTTTCTTCCTGTGCTCCAGGATCATTCTCTGACCGCCGTGTTGTCGTCACCAGCCGCCACTTCCTCGCCACTCCTGCCGGATTATCCTTCCCGCACCTTTTTTCACTAATAAACCTTTTTTGAACACTCTGCCGTGTCCTGCGTTTGGGTCCTCTCAGATATCGTAACAAATTTCCACATGAAAGTATGCGTCTTTCCGGTCGATGGTGGTGAACCAATCGCCTGGTTGCGCCAGCCACATTAACTGTTTTATAGTTAACATGCGGAATTTTCTGCAGGAAATGTGGCGATTCAGGCTGCGGAGATCTAGAATAGGTCTGAATTCCCCTGTCTTCTTGAGAACCAGGAAGTACATGGAATAAAGACCCTTTTCTCTGTACTGAGACATAACAAATAGAAGTTAGGTCATACATTCTGAAAGTATTGTGATTGGTCAAACGCTTATAGATGTCCTGCCCATTAGCCTGGAACGTGCACTATGTTGGAGCGATAGCCGATAGAAGTGCGAGTGTTACAAAGTGATGTCACTATGTGCCAATCATTGATCAATTAGAATACATCTGCACTTTTATACGGCAACATATTTCTCCCTTCTTAAAATTGAAATGATGTCAATTGTGTATTTTGGCCCTAAGGTGACTGAATAGACCAAAAAACACAAATAAACACCCAATTAACCACCAGACGGAGATTTGACCAGATGAAAAACTAATAAAAAATATAAAACCTTTGTAAAAACATATTTTGATTAGCTCACATATTGCATTAATATATGATGAAAGGAATACTAAAAGAAAAACAGAAAAGTATATGTAGTAAACAGGTATTAAACTATTGAACAGACAAAGCGGTGTCATGACATTACACCAACACAAAGACCATCCAAAGGCAAACAAGTATTCGGTCCCTGCTGTTTAGATATTTTTAGTTAAGTTATATAGTTTACTCTTTGTCCTCTGCACTTGACTCCAGGAGCATTTGGAAGCTACAGTGCTGTTGTTGCACCGGGATCGACTCTAGGTGTGAGGCTTTAGTGCTTTGATCGAGGGCAGCGTCAGGACAATACCTGTGGGAACACTGGAGCACCCAGAGGAAACCCACGTCAGCAGAAAAAAACCGTGGGCTTGGTGGGTTTCAAACTCGGTACGTCCTTGCCGTAAGACACATTTCAAAACATTAGCTACCAAGCCCAATTTTTACACGACTTCTGGCCTCTTGGAAACTTTGCATATGTAAATTTCAGAAAATCTAACGCTCCATGATTAGAAAAAATACTGTGAATGGAGATGTGTATCATTATGCAGCAGAGAGTTGGATGACTGTATGACAGGGCTTATGGTAAAAGAAACAGGACTTCTCTAAAGAAAGCCAAGGTTACATTTCTCTTCTTAATTATTTAAGTCCTATAGTTAAAACATGCATCATTTTTTTAGTAAACGGCTTCACGGACCAACAAAGGTAACTGAGCACAAGACACGATAACATCAAAAAGAGCTGTATAACACCAAATTTAAGAAAAAAAGGCTTTTGCCTAAACCAGAATCTGTAGCATTCCACACGCTGCTGTACAAATGAAAATCTTCAAATCATCAAATTCAGTTGTACATAATATGTTTGGTGTTTGCTGCTTCCTCTGAAACATGTGAAGAATTGTTATTTGCTTTTTTCATTATTCTCACCAAAACATAATAGCAATAACTGCCATTTGTATATATAGAGTCTATGTTATAGACAGGGTGCACATACTGGTACGCAGGTACGCATGCGCGGCAACAATCTGAATGCGTACCGTCACTTGTGTCACAAAGCGCATTTGCTACCGACGTACTTGTGAAGCTTTTCCAGAAGGCAGTTAGATCACCGGACGACAGAGTCGGTCTCCGTGTGCACAGACAGGGCTGCTGTTAACGTCGGTCTGTACAACGGAATTGTGCCAAAATTACGCCGGCTGCGGAGGGAGACTCCCCCTCTTCACTGGAGAACTGCGCTAGAACAGCTGATCACAACGTTCACGCTCTGTGGTCACGAAGTACTCCACTAGCACCCCCCCCCCCCCTTGATGTTCGCGATACAGAGGGCTTGATCAAATAACTTTGAGTGGAGTCAGAAGTTGGAGTACCAACACTGACTCCAGGTACTCATCTGAGTACCTCACTGAGAAAGTTATGTGCACCTCTGGTTATAGACAAAGATTAAGCACAAGGTCATACACATGTATTAAGGGGGGGATACGTATATTCACTCAGTACACACATCTTCATAAACCAAGAAACTGTAGGCACTTTAGAGCAGAGGCTGCAACTATGTGGACATAAAGACAAACAAAAAAACTCATATATATAAAATCTATATTACATTACATTACATTTAGCTGACGCTTTTATCCAAAGTGACTTACAATAAGTGCATTCGACTAAGAAGATACAAACTTGAAGAAAACAGAATCATATAAGTACATCAGGTTTCATAGAGCCAGAACATTTCAAGTGCTACTCAACTGGCTTTAGATAAGCCAGTCCTTTATTAGTATATAAGTGCTTTGTTGGTAATTCTATTGCTCGAAGTGGAGTCGAAAGAGATGAGTTTTCAGTCTGCGCAGGAAGATGTGTAGGCTTTCTGCTGTCCTGATGTCAATGGGGAGCATAAATATGTACGTGTAAGATCATAAAAATAGCCTACAATTCTGTGTTTTTCAAAATATACTTTAAGTTTCATTCTAGTGATTTTTTACAACTCTCCACACCATTTTATGTAAAACTTAATGTTAGCAAGGGCCAAGGTATAGTTTCTTGTATATTGTCATTAATGTGGGTGAACTCGTATCAGTAAAAACAGTCAAACATAACTGCAAACCAAACATAATGCTTTACTTCAAATAAGAAGTTGCAACGTTGAGTCATTTTTTCCATCTTCTACATGCACAGTGATTAGCATGTGAGGATAAAAACCCATTTAAATGCATTGACACTCAAAAAGCCCAACTCGAAGCCTCATTCTTTAAAGTAATACTAATAAGCGGCATTTTTTCCCCCCCGTAATTATAACTGTTGGTGCGGTTCAGCGCTTACAGAAAGTTTCTTGCTCAACATTTGGGTGTTGGTCGAAGAGTTCATCAATGTGTTGATTGCTGATAAATGTTCTTACGCAGTCACGATGACTTGACATCTGATACGATCTTCACACTTCCCCCTTCCCAGCTAGCTTGTTATGTTGCATACTTGTAAACACAATGATGAAGACCTTGACCATTTCCCTATACTGGTGTTTTCAAATGCCATAGTCATGCTGGTTTCACAAACTGTTTTTCTGATGAACAAATAATATTTACATTTTCTAGAACATCTTTAAAACAAGTTATGAGGCAAGACTTAGTTAAAGACTGCTGACAACATGTGCGTTTTTCATACATTTGAATTTAACGGTGATGTGTATCTATCTTGCACTAATATTTTGCACATTCTATGTACAATTTTGCACTAATGTACATTCTCAAATATTGAAGTGACTGTTATTGATTCTTGTGTTTTTATTTAGGTCTTAATGTGTGCACATGTCAAAACGTGTCTTTGATTCTGTGTATATATATACATATTTGCACACATATTTTTATATACATTTGTTTTTATATTCGGGATTGTGGGAAACGGCATTTCGATCTCTGTCTGTACACACAAACTGGAAGATTGACAATAAAGTTGACTTTGACTAATATGAGTGTCTACTTCGGATTGAACCTATAGACATACATGACCCTACTGTATATGCAAGTTTTTTTCTTTGTTAATTAATAATGGTCAAATAAAATATAAAAGTAGAACAAAATAAATAAAAAATGCATGTATAGCTTCATTCTGAGACTACTTAACTATTACAGGGTTTAATATCACCTGTAGGTCTAAAAATTACACTAATAAATTGAAATTCTCAAATTAATTTAACATTTAGTGTTTTTGAGGATGACCAATGAAAACATTATGAGTTCCGTATTTTCTCACAGATTGATTGTGGGCTTTTGATATGACCCTATTTTTTCTACTTAAAGGTAACAGTAACGTGACAGATGGAAGTGAGACTCCAACCACTTTAGGAGAATAGCACGTTAAACCCACCACTGCCCTACCCACTAAGTGACAGTGACTGTCGGTACAAAAGGTCCCATCAGCTGTTCATATCACAATTGACACCTTTGCAGTCCTTGAAAACAGTCTTTTGACTCTGAAATCAATCTGTTGGAAGGTAAAAAGCTAATATTTCATCTTTATTTTGACTTGAATTAATGCAAAATCATGTATGTGACAGCTAAGACAGTTATTTGAACATTAAAACTCTGTTAGCTTTTTCAGATTAAATTAGCTCAGTATTCATAGCAAACTAATTTATACAAAGTATACTCACCAGAAAATGAAGTAAAAGTATCTAGTATATGGAAGTTCAGACGAGTACAAATAAGAGTGCAGAGTCATGGTTAACTCTATATGTATTTTTGTTTTTTAGGATGAAGTTGGTTATGATATTTCTTGTGCTGTCGCTGGTCGTCCTCATGGCCGAACCCGGAGAGTGTTTTTTTAGACACTTTAAATCTCTGTGGAAAGGTGCCAGGACGGCCTGGAGAGGTAAATCAAAATCACACATTCTGTATTGATGGACCACAAATTAGGACAAACAGCAGGATCCGTCAACAATCCTTTTGTATAAACTGTCCATGAGTTTATCACTGTTTCATAATTGACTGTACTATAGAGCTTTAACTTAACTAACTTAAGTATACAAAAGTATTAGCATCAAAATATACTTGAAGTACAAAAAGTAAAAGTACTCATTCTGCACAATGGCCCTTTTCAGAATCATACAACGTAGAATTATCTGCCAATTTGTACTTGGAACGTAACTCAAAAGTAAAAAGTACTCGTTATGCAGAATGGATCTTTCCACAGTATGATTTTATTATGGTTATTATTTCACCCTTTCTTCATACATGTAAGAGCATTTTAGTTTTGTAGTTTGTCAATATGGACTCCATGTAGAGGCTTGAGTAGATGAGTAATACAGTACTGCATTATACCGTATCAGCATTTCAAGTGTTTTTAAATGTACAAAGCAACTGTGAGTGTTAATTTAAATGTGGTGGAGTAAAAAGTACAATATCTGCCTCTGAAATGTAAATACTAATGTAAAGTACAAATATGTCAAACAAGTACATAAGAACAATACTTGAGTACATGTACTTAGCTATTTCCCACTGCTGCCCTTACAGAGGGCATCATCAATGTAAACATTTAAAACATACTTAAATGATTTAATGTTTGTTTTTGTTCCTTCTGTTTAGCTCACAAATCTGTTCGCAGGATGTTTCGAGGGTAAGCTCTGTTACTTACTGTTTATATCAACGTGAGAATTAGATTTATAGGAAAAGTAATGGATATCGTATATATACTGTATTGTAATGTACTGTCTATCTTTCTGTCTTTCTAAATATGTGTATGCCAGTTGCAGTGAGGGGGCACTTGTTTCTGTAATGTGTACAAAACCTAAATAAGAATATAAAGTATTGCGTATATTTTAAATTTAAAGGACCTGCTGTCAAATAAATGTTTATTTTAAATAATCAGTTCATCTGTTTAATCAAATCCCTTGACTTATCATTTGATGTACAAAATGTTAGATGTTAGTGAGACATAACCATTACTACTGTATATCGCCACGATGATGCGTTTTTACAGCCTCAAAACTGATTATTAGAAATTCCCAATGATATAATGGGTTAAAGCAGAGTGATGTTATAAGCTTTTGGGGCAGTATTCCTAGGAGCTTTACATAATAATAACCAGGTGTGGGAGCGCTACTTACAGAGGACATATTATGCACATTTTCAGGTTCATTTTTGTATTTTGTGCCTCTTGATTACGTTTTTTTGTGACTAAAATCTTTACATTCAACCCGTGTAGAAACAGGTCTCAGTATCAGCCCAGACGTGACGTGGACTACGACCAAGCTCCGCGTGTTTGGCACGACTGAATCTTTCCAAAAGCAAAAACATTTGTATGGAGGCACTTGAGATTTTGTGATTTTGGGCACTGATCCAATTGGTTTTGAAAAATGTAAAACATTGAATACTGTCCTGCTGAATAAAGCTTTGATAGAAAAAGTCATCTCTGCTTTGTCGCTCTATTTTAAGTTCCTGTAACTTTATATCAACATTGTTTTTTAATGTTTATATTAGCGTTTGTAGATCTGAAGGAAGTACATTTATGAAATAATACGAGATAATTACTTTAACAATGTCTGTTTCTGAGTGAAATTGTGTCTCTGAAAAATTACCTTTTTTTAATGTGATCTAATACAAAACGTATGATTCCTAGTCACTGTGATGCATGGACTTCACAGACACCGCATGCATGGTTAGTGTTGAAAAATGCACAATGTGGTTTTATTTATATGATATTATTTTGTAAGATATACGTGAAAAACTATTTCTCGAAGCCTGGTTACACAATATTTTTAAACCAATACAATTCTTAGTATCTGGAAACAGCATGCACTGTCAATCAAATGTAAAAGTTACTGAAAATAATGATAATGTGAACAATTAATGTTTAACAATAAGATATATTTAAGTTCATTTTGTTGGTGTTCACAATTCACACACACACACACACACACACACACACACACACACACACACACACACACACACACACACACACACACACACACACACACACACACACACACACACACACACACACACACACACACACACACACACACACACACACACACACACAGGTGATCGGGGATGAGTCTGTTGTCATCGTTCCACAGAACTTGATATTGCAAAATTCAGTGTTGTGAAATATATGCTAAATATATGTAAAGTTCCACCATACCTTTATAAAGACACAGGTTAGACAGAGAGATTCACATCACTTCAAGATCTCACTTTGCACTCTTGACAAGCCTCTTGGTTCAGACTCTCAATCAGGTGAAATATTTTACATTTGTTACTTAAGGAAGTCTTTGGGATTTGACATTGCATATATACTCTGACTTATAGCTGTAGTAAATTGGTGGATGAAATAGTTTGATTGAGTGACACATGTTGTGTTTTAGTTTTTCAGGATGAAGTGTGCTATGATGTTCCTGGTGTTGACGCTGGTGGTCCTCATGGCTGAACCTGGGGAGGGAAGAGCGAATTGGATTCAGGGCAATGGCAACAATAATCAAAATAACGGTCATAATGGTAAGGTCACATTGTGTGTCCACTGAGAGTAAATGTATTGCTTTGGCGTTTTAGTCCATTCTAACATAAAAAAGCAAAAGTCCTTTGTGGGAATTTTGGACCCGCCAACAATTTGGTTCCAAATAATGCAGAAATCGTTGTTACGTCGCATCACTTAAAGAGGCTCCATAATGCTTTTTGGGGTTTTTCCCTTGTGTGCTACTCTCTCTTCCAAATCAAATATTAGAACTCCAATATAATAATGAATGTTTATAAAACGGATTATCATAAACTATAATGCACAGTATCACAAAGAATAATGCATCGCACTAAACGTTTTTTTCTCTCTTTTTTAATTAGGTGGCACACAGTACGGGTAAGGTATTTTTCTTGATATTTCAATTATTTGAAGGTGCTTTTGATGCATGATTTGTTTTATTTTTGTCTAAATTATTAATCTTCTTTCTCTGCAACAGAGCGATGAAAGCGCAGGAAGCGATGAAAGCGCAGGAAGCGATGGAACAACGTGCGTTCCAACAAGAGAACGACTTTGCCTGAGTCCATGATGGTCCATCTGATCAAACAAATGCTTTCTTCTGCTTTTCTTCAACAAAATATGTAATCCACCTATCTGTTTTACATTGATCTATTTGGAATAAATCTGCATTGCATTACAAAAATCATCTATCTCTTGTATTATTTTAAAGGAAAATCTAATTAAATCAGGATGGAAATGATGTGAATTGTGTGATATGGCATTAATACAATCCCAACCTAGTTAACCCTCTGGAGTCTAAGGGTATTTTCTCGATTTTTAGATGTTTCCTTAAATCACCTTTTAAATGTATTTGTTATAAAATGGCACCCCATGTGTTACATATCAAAATGTTCAGGACAGTCTCTGGTCTTGCTATAAATGCAAGTCACTCACCTTAGAGCACTGAGTGATTAGATAATTAGCTTTAAAGCTGAACATTTGACATCTGATTTTTGGAAATCTTCAAAACACTTGTGAAAACACAAATGTACTCATTTCATCCAATTTTTGTGGTGTTTAGATTTGGTTTACCAAAGTCTTAAGTTGACAAAAGTAGTGAAATATATGGATTACACTGTATATAAATGTGTAATTCATGTCTAAAATGAAAAAAATGTAATTCGAATTTTGAGTAAAATAGGTGTTTATCACTCTACTTTCACCACAGCAGGGACTGAGATACATTAGAACTGAATAATGACTTCATATTACATACCAAGGTTCATGTGATGTGTACAAATACAAATTGAGCATTAGAATTTTTTTTACAACCAACAATTTATTAGAAATATGTTTTTTTCAACCAACTATTTATAAATATAAGAAACTGGAAAATCTCACTATTTACAATATTGAACATCAGAACTTTCAACCAACTATTCATTATACATGTAAAGACAGTGTCAAGGTCTTTGTCTGTCTTCCAAGACAGTGGGTCTGGCTGCTGTGTAGGTGGTGGGTCACGTGTGCTCTACGAGACCTCCACGAGATTTCCACAAGACCTCCACGAGACCTCCTTGCTGGCTGGGTTGATGGTGATGGCTGTGGCAGAGCCTTTGTGCTGAGGTGTATCTTGACCTGGTGGCAGGCACAGATGGAGGTGGAGGCAGCTATAGTGATGCTGGTCCTCTGGTCCTTGATGGTGATGGCTCTGGTGAAGGCCCTTGATCCACGGTAGATCTTGACCTGGGGGCAGGCACAGATGGAGGTTCTGGCTGCTGGATAAATGCCGCCTGTGGGCCGCTATGCCCAGACAGCTGTGAAACGTCTCTGTAAAACAAATTCAAATGTATGAACGTATTATGACAATAATTACTACTAATTTCATTGAAATAAAGTTCAAATAAAATGTTGCTCAAGCACAGATAACAATGCACACATAAAATAAAAGTTTGGGAGGTGGGACAGGTCTCTCTCTCTCTCTCTCTCTCTCTCTCTCACACACACAGGTATTTCCAGTTACTTTACATTCAGTATAAAATCACAGACACACATATACATACATCTGATAACAAAGTCTCATCTGTACAGGACAGTATGGTAAAATAATCACAGGCACACATATAAATAAATGTATGACAAAGTCTAATCTGTACAGAACAGTATGATAAAATAGTTGATGGCAAAAACATGTCTATAGTCACTGTAAATGTCTCCGTTGTGGGACGAATAAAGGATTATTTGAATCATCTACACATGTAATCTCACTTTTAAACGCCAAAATAACGTTTACACATAAAACACGTTAACACAGAGTAAACGTTTGCTAATGGAGAGTCTATTTTGTCCCAAGAAAAAGTTCATGACTATCCATCAAAAAAAAGATCAATAAACCTACTGTTCATTTTCGCGGTATTCCCACAAATTGCCAGTACACTATTACTGTAATATTTACACTTACCCATGTCCAAATGGATCCTTGTTGTCCCTGTGTTCTTCTTTTTCAGAAGAGTCGAAGACTTCAGGTTCTGAGGCTCTATCTTCACTGCTGCTATAGCGAAAAAAATCTCAAGCGAAGTCGGCAACTGTAAAGTTTTTTTTTGCCATTTTCTCTGTCTCTCTCTCTCTTCCTCACAGACGTAAACTGATCGGAGACACGTGTTTATGTTTTTTTTTCTTGGTGGGTAGGTCCTTAGTGATTTCTCGAGTGTCCATTGGTCATTTCAGACCAACGTGGCTGCCGGCCGAGATTTCCTTGACGGACACACGAATCCACCAATCCCACACCGTGTAACGCCAAGTCAGGCTGCTTTGAGCAGCCCTATTGGCTGCTGTGCCCTGTATACAGTCTCATATGAGGTACCGCTGGAAAGCTACACTTCCAGCGATTCCGCGGTTATCTGAATCATATTTCTACTCCTTATAATCGAAAATATATGATTAAATACGTAAAATATGCGCACCTGTCCACCGACTCCGGAGGGTTAAAGACATGAAACACATTACAGGTGAAGAATTACAGATGAAATTGGAGTAAAAATCATTCAGGTCAGAGTCCATGACTACACCTATTTCTCTCATTTTCTGTTGTTTTTAACGTTGCCAGCTGAAGCTCAGCGCTGGCTTTTATTCGTTCCTCATTGATTCCAAAAACAATTACCTCAGTTTTATCTTTTTAATTTAAGAAAGATGGACACATTCCATCATTGATTTCTTCAATGCACTTACTCAGTGTTTGAATTGGATCATAGTCTCCTGGTGAATTTAGATGTTAAAGAGAAGAGGCCCCGGGATGGAGCCTTGAGGAACCCCACATGTCATATTTGTCAACTCAGATGTGTAGTTACCTATATAAACAACGTTTTTCCTGTCCTTAACCTGTACGTTTTTGACTTATCATTAAAGCTAACCTGAACCTTTATAATTTAAGGTATAGACAGATACGTTCAGTTAATTTAGAAATATTGTCAAATATCTAAGGATTAAAGGTGGGGTATGTAATTCACTTCAGAAACACTTTTTGTTATATTCCATGGAATGCTCTTAACATCCCGATAGCAATGAATATATTAAATGCTTTGACAATAAATACATAAAAAAATGTCATCTGTGGAAGCCGTAGCGCTGTAAAAAGCACAACCAATCATTTTAGCCGGTCCGGCTAAAATAACTGGATGGCCTACCTGCCTGTCAGCCTTCCATCTGTGCACAAACTTATCTCGTGCCCTCATTGGTCATGTGCGCGTTCGTGTGTGTTGGAGGAGGGGCTCTGTAAGGAAGTCTGAAGGAAGAGGCAGATTTTTTCCGGTTGTGTACTTTCAAATTCTAGCGCACTCGAGCTGGTTTCTCCATTCTTACATACCCTACCTTTAATGGTGTGGTTGTCTTATGTTTGGACAAATCATGATATTGTGTTGAGTCTTATTGAGCTGCTTTGTGATTTAAATAAAAAGGAAATAGGGTGCATTTGAGAAGTTTATCCTTTTTATTTTGTTACTTAAAGAAAGGCATTGCAAAATAAGTTCAGTTTTGTTATCAATATTACATCCGCAATATCTTAATGAATGTCGATAAAGCCTTACAATATATTATGATGAATTATACTGCATACAAACATTAATGCAATGTCCTCTTTCTTTTGTTTTTCTCTCAAGTCTTCCATAGGTAAGGTCTTTTGCTTGATACTTGTTTACATTTATAATAAAAAAGGGCCCTTGTTGCATTATTTGTTGAATTCCTGAGCTGAACTCTTTGAATCTCCTCTCTCCACCCACCAGACTTTTCGGGAATAAAAAATACGAAGCGTTGGAGCGTGCGCTGGAACAAGAGAGAAAGTTTGCCTGATGGAGAAACCCCCAAAACTTTGTTTCAGATGAAAATAAATGCTTCTTTAAAAATGAATTGACTCAATGTGCTAACCATTGCTCAAATTATAATAAATCTGCACTGTAACGGCAAAATATGTCTCCCTTGTCTTATTTAAAAGATAATTCAGAATGTATTTGTTTTTTTAATTAATTACGATTAAGATTAACTGATTTAAATAAACAAAAAAATGATTGCTAAGCTTTTCTGACCCATTTCTCTAGGGTCAGTTAGCCCATATTTTGGGTCAATGATGATACAGTTTTTTTCCTTAAGCTAACATATAGAAGTTAGGTAAGAAATTCAGAAAGTATATAAATGTTTAAAGTTGCAAATCAAGATATTTCCCCGTCGATGTGGAAAGACTCTGTTGTCATCGTCTAGACAGAACACCATATTGCAAAATACAATGATATATACAATGTTGCCAAATATATGCTAAACATATGTAAAGTTCCACCATACCTTTATAAAGACACAGGTTAGACAGAGAGATTCACATCACTTCAAGATCTCACTTTGCACTCTTGACAAGCCTCTTGGTTCAGACTCTCAATCAGGTGAAATATTTTACATTTGTTATTTAATGAAGTCTTTGGGATTTGACATTGCATATATACTCTGACTTATAGCTGTAGTAAATTGGTGGATGAAATAGTTTGATTGAGTGACACATGTTGTGTTTCAGTTTTTCAGGATGAAGTGTGCTATGATGTTCCTGGTGTTGACGCTGGTGGTCCTCATGGCTGAACCTGGGGAGGGTTGGTTTTGGAAACATGTCGGTCCATTATTGAATGGTAAGGTCACATTGTGTGTCCACTGAGAGTAAATGTATTGCTTTGGCGTTTTAGTCCATTCTAACATAAAAAAGCAAAAGTCCTTTTTGGGAATTTTGGGCCCGCCAACAATTTGGTTCCAAACAAATGCAGAAATCGTTGTTACGTCGCATCACTCAAAGAGGCTCCATAATGCTTTTTGGGGTTTTTCTCTTGTGTGTTACTCTCTCTTCCAAATCAAATATTAGAACTCCTATAAAATAATGAATGTTTATAAAACGGCTTATAATAAATTATAATGCACAGTATCACAAAGAATAATGCATCGCACTAAACGTTTTTTTCTATCTCTCTTTTTTAATTAGGTGCCTCAAAGATCCATAGGTAAGGTATTTTTCTTGATATTTCAATTATTTAAAAGTGCTTTTTATGCATGATTTGTTTTATTTTTGTCTAAACTCTACGGATCTTTTCTCTCTCTGCACCAGAATGTTGTCCGGGAAAGAACTTGAAGCGATGAGAGCGCAGGAAGCGATGAGAGCGCAGGAAGCGATGGAACATCGTGCGTTCCAACAAGAGAACGACTTTGCCTGAGTCCATGATGGTCCATCTGATCAAACAAATGCTTTCTTCTGCTTTTCTTCAACAAAATATGTAATCCACCTATCTGTTTTAAATTGATCTATTTGGAATAAATCTGCATTGCATTACAAAAATCATCTATCTCTTGTATTATTTTAAAGGAAACATCTAATTAAATCAGGATGGAAATGATGTGAATTGTGTGTTATGGCATTAATACAATCCCCACCTAGTTAAAGACATGAAACACATTACAGGTGAAACATTACAGATTAAATTGGTGTAAAAATCATTCAGGTCAGAGTCCATGACTACACCTATTTCTGTCATTTTCTGTTGTTTTTAACGTTGCCAACTGAAGCTCAGCGCTGGCTTTTATTTGTTCTTCATTGATTCCAAAATTAATGACCACAGTTTTATCTTTTTAATTTAAGAAAGATGAACACATTCCATCATTGATTTCTTCAATGCACTTACTCAGTGTTTGAATTGGATCATAGTCTCCTGGTGAATTTAGATGTTAAAGAGAAGAGGCCCCGGGATGGGGCCTTGAGGAACCACATGTCATATTTGTCGACTCAGATGTGTAGTTACCTATATAAACAACGTTTTTCCTGTCCTTAACCTGTACGTTTTTGACTTATCATTAAAGGTAACCTGAACCTTTATAATTTAAGGTATAGAAAGATACGTTCAGTTAATTTAGAAATATTGTCAAATATCTAAGGATTAAAGGTGGGGTAGGTAATTCACTTCAGAAACACTTTTTGTTATATTCCATGGAAAACTCTTAACATCCCGATAGCAATGAATATATTAAATGCTTTGACAATAAAAATTTTTTAAAAATGTCATCTGTGGAAGCCGTAGCGCTGTAAAAAGCACGACCAATCATTTTAGCCGGTCCGGCTAAAATAACTGGATGGCCTACCTGCCTGTCAGCCTTCCATCTCGCGCACAAACTTATCTTGTGCCCTCATTGGTCATGTGCACGTTCGTGTGTGTTGGAGGAGGGGCTCTGTAAGGAAGTCTGAAGGAAGAGGCAGATTTTTTCCGGTTGTGTACTTTCAAATTCTAGCGCACTCGAGCTGGTTTCTCCATTCTTACCTACCCTACCTTTAATGGTGTGGTTGTCTTATGTTTGGACAAATCATGATATTGTGTTGAGTCTTATTGAGCTGCTTTGTGATTTAAATAAAAAGGAAATAGGGTGCATTTGAGAAGTTTATCCTTTTTTTTTTATTACTTAAAGAAAGGCATTGCAAAATAATGATTGCTAAGCTTTTCTGACCCATTTCTCTAGGGTCAGATTGCCCATATTTTGGGTGAATGATGATATCGTGTAGACAGAACACCATATTGCAAAATACAATGATATATACAATGTTGCCAAATATATGCTAAATATATGTAAAGTTCCACCATACCTTTATAAAGACACATGTTGGACAGAGAGATTCACATCACTTCAAGATCTCACTTTGCACTCTTGATAAGCCTTTTGGTTCAGACTCTCAATCAGGTGAAATATTTTACATTTTTGTTATTTAATGAAGTCTTTGGGATTTGACATTGCATATATACTCTGACTTATAGCTGTAGTAAATTGGGGAATGAAATAGTTTGATTGAGTGACACATGTTGTGTTTTTGTTTTTCAGGATGAAGTGTGCTATGATGTTCCTGGTGTTGACGCTGGTGGTCCTCATGGCTGAACCTGGGGAGGGTTGGTTTTGGCATCATGTCAATAAGGCATTGAGTGGTAAAGTCACATTGTGTGTCCACTGAGAGTAAATGTATTGCTTTGGCGTTTTAGTCCATTCTAACATAAAAAAGCAAAAGTCCTTTGTGGGAATTTTGGACCCGCCACAATTTGGTTCCAAACAAATGCAGATATCGTTGTTACGTCGCATCACTTAAAGAGGTTCCATAATGCTTTTTGGGTTTTTTCCCTTGTGTGCTACTCTCTCTTCCAAATCAAATATTAGAACTCCAATATAATAATGAATGTTTATAAAACTGCTTATAATAATTTATAATGCACAGTATCACAAAGAATAATGCATCGCACTAAACGTTTTTTTCTCTCTTTTTAATTAGCTGCCGAAAGAGTCCATGGGTAAGGTATTTTTCTTGATATTTCAATTATTTGATGCATGATTTGTTTTATTTTTGTCTAAACTCTACGGATCTTTTCTTTCTCTGCACCAGAATGTTGTCCGGGCAAGAACTTGAAGCGATGAAAGCGCAGCAAGCGCAGGATGTGCAGGATGCGCAGGATGCGCAGGAAGCGATGGAACAACGTGCGTTCCAACAAGAGAACGACTTTGCCTGAGTGCATGATGGTCCATCTGATAAAACGAGGGGTTACGTATGGTAACCCTTGTTATATAAACACAGGCGGAGCCCTCTACTGGACTCTATGGGTACTACCTTATCATGCGAGCATTCAGCTACTGAGAATTCTATAGACGTAGCCGGCCCCGGGGCGGGCCTACCTGAATGCGTGCACAAGCCCACCGTATATAAGGCGGCCACGCCTCCCGTTCCCGTCATCCTACACTTCTCTTCAGCGAGCAGCATAGGACAGACAGGGCCCCTGAGTACAGGGCTCCGCCTGTGTTTATATAACAAGGGTTACCATACGTAACCCCTCCTTATATCTCTCAGAGGCTCCACCCTCTACTGGACTCTATGGGTACAGTGGGCGGAGCCCCGATGTATACACGCGCTGTCGTCCCACAACAACGCTGTTCCATCTCACTGTCTCTGACCGGCTTTCTGGTTAGCAGCCGCTGCGCCTCACTCACCTGTCCCTCGGTCGTAACCGTGGAGAAAAAATTGGGGCTGCGGCTAACAGAGCACACCCTGACGCGCTTACCCCGCGGAGGTGTGCTATGGCGTGGACTCCCCCCCCCCTGCCCTAAAGCAGGGGGAAAGAGTCCTCCAGCCCCTATGGGCCCATGTGCGCGTCACGTCCCCCGGGGCCGGGGGCCGGGGGCCTAGGGAAAAACGTAAGCGCATTACGCCCGGGGAGGGGGTCAGATGCCCACTGACCCACAGCCCCCCTCCCTCCTCACCAGTCCTGCGTTGCTCCAGCAAGCACAGACGATGAAAAGGAGCCAGACACGTCCAAGAGATAAAACTTTATGGCCCTGGCGTTGACCAAGACGCCACCGTGCATATGTCCTCCACACTCACACCGTTAAATAAGGCTGTTGACACAGCCATAGCTCGTGTAGAGTGTGCACGGACCCCGTGGGGAAGGCTCTCCCCGCCTGTCAGTAGGCATGTGCAATGCACTCGCAGAGCCAGCCTGCCAGGCGTTTCTTGCCGCCCCCGAAGCACACAAACAGCTGTTCAGTGCGTCTAAGGGCAGCCGTGCGCTCCACATAACACGCTAGCGCACGCACCGGGCAGAGGAGGTGCAATTTAGCCTCCCTCGCCCCACTATGGGGTGGAAGATTAAAGCCCCCCAACTGAATAGCCCTCGACCTGAACGCACTCCTTAGGCTCTTGGGCACAAAGGAGTGGTTCGGTCTGAGTGTCGCCCCGCTCTGGTCACCCCGGATCAACAAGCAACACGGATGCACCGATAGAGCGGTTAACGCGGACACTCTCTTGGCTGACGTTAAGGCAAGTAGCAATGCTGTCTTCCACGACAGTGCTTTTAGGGAGGAGAGCTCCAGAGGCTCAAATGGTTCTGAGACCAGAGCCTCGAGCACCAGCGGCAGGTCCCACTGCGGGATGGAGGCGTGCACTACTGGGCGCAGCCTCCTGACCCCCGTAAAAACCGCAACATTAGTGGCTGAGAAAAGGCTGACCTGCCGTCAATCCCTCATGGCAGGACGAGATGGCTGCTGCATACACTTTCACTGTGGAATGAGCAAACCCTCTGTCCACCAATAACTGTAAGTACGACAAAATAGATCCCAACTCACAAGATAGGGGCTCTATTTTCCGCTCCTCACACCATCGCAGGAATCTCAGCCACTTCGGCCTGTAACAGGCTGTGGTGGATCCCGCTCTAGCTGCCTGGATAGACTGAATAACACTATCAGACAATCCAACCTGTCTTAGCCTGTCCCTCTCAGGGGCCAAGCCTGGAGAGGTCGGCCCAGAGTAGGTAACGCCCCGATTGCATCTGCCTCTTGAGACATCGCCCCCCAGAACTGGGGAAGCACCCAGGGGCTGGCCCACCTTCATCTGTGTCATCCCTGAGTACCACGGAGCCCTGACGCGATCCGGCGCTACTAGGATGATTGACAGACATTCCCGCCTCACTCTCCCCAGGAGAGGGAGAATTAGACGCAGCGGTGGAAAGGCGTAGAGCAGCTTTCTTGGCCATGGCTTATTTGCAGACGCGTCCCCCCCCCAAGGGCGGGTCATCGCTCAAAGCCATGGAGAACCACAGGGCACAGTGGCTGTTGCGCCGGCTGACGAAGAGATCCACCTCTGCTGTACCGAACCGGGCCCAGATCTGCTTCACCACCTCCGGGTGAAGCGCCCACTCGCATGGCAGGGGGGCGCCCCTCGACATGAGGTCGGCCCCCCCTGTTCTCCAGACCCGGAATGTGGAGGGCTCTCAGAAATAACACCACCTCTGAAGGCCATAACCACAGTTGCTCCGCTGTGGTCAACAAAGCGGTGGAGCGGACTCCGCCCTGCCTGTTGATATATGCCACTGTGGTGCTGTTGTCGCTCCTGACCATTACATGTCTCCCCCGAATTAAGGGTTTGAAATGCTGGAGGACCACCACTACTGCCCGTAGCTCTAGGAGGTTGCTGTGCCGTGTTTCTGTTAGAGACCAGCGCCCACCTATAGCTCCCTTCAGGCAGGCCTCTCCCCATCCTGTTCTCCGTGAACACTGTGAAGGATGTCACACGTCCCAGTGGAGACCCCCTCCGGAGGAGATCCGGGGACCCCCAGAACCGGAGGTTACCCTCCACTGAGGGGGGGATGGTCGCCAGATGTCGTTTGTGCCCCTTGGGATCCAAACGCAGGCTGGAGAACCACCTCTGCAGGCGGCGCATATGCAGTAACCCGAGCGGGACCACAACGTGAACAGCCGCCATGAGACCCAGAGTCTGCATGCCAGTTAAAGCTGTCACTGTTAACCCCTGTCGCAGCCTGCGACCCGCCCGAAGCCGAGACGCACGCCTGCTCTCTGACAGGGTGGCGCGCAGCACGCCTGCATCGAGCACCACTCCCAAATACAAAGCCTGTTGGTGAGGTATGGGGGTGCTCTTTTCCCAATTGATCGCAAAGCCCAACTCGGTTAGGTGTAGGACCAATTGTGCTGTGCAAAACATTGCCTGTTCCCTGGACCTGGCCATGACTATGAGGTCGTCCAGGTAAAAGGAAACTCTCATGCCATGGACGTGCAGCGGCTGGAGCGCAGTGGCCACACATTTGCTGAACGTGCGTGGGGATAGGGAGTAGCCGAACGGTAATCTGTTGTACTCGTAGGCTACACCCTGGAAGGCAAAACGCAAATACTTTCTGTGCTTTGGAGCAATTTGGACAAGAAAGTAAGCGTCCTTCAGGTCGATGGTTGTGAACCAATCGCCTGGCTGCACCAATGTGGAGATTCAGGCTGCGAAGATCCAGAATGGGCCAGAATTCTCCTGTCTTCCTGGGAACCAGGAAGTACAGGGAATAGTGCCCTTCCTCTCTGTCTTGAGCGCGCACAGCAGACACTGCTTGTTTTTGCAACAGGTCCTGAACCTCTGCCGAGAGGAAACCTATCTCCCCTCGGGGGGAAGGCCATCCAAAGACCATCCAAAGGCAAACAAGTATTCGGTCCCTGCTGTTTAGATATTTTTAGTTAAGTTATATAGTTACTCTTTGTCCTCTGCACTTGACTCCAGGAGCATTTGGAAGCTACAGTGCTGTTGTTGCACCGGGATCGACTCTAGGTGTGAGGCTTTAGTGCTTTGATCGAGGGCAGCGTCAGGACAATACCTGTGGGAACACTGGAGCACCCAGAGGAAACCCACGTCAGCAGAAAAAAACCGTGGGCTTGGTGGGTTTCAAACTCGGTACGTCCTTGCCGTAAGACACATTTCAAAACATTAGCTACCAAGCCCAATTTTTACACGACTTCTGGCCTCTTGGAAACTTTGCATATGTATATTTCAGAAAATCTAACGCTCCATGATTAGAAAAAATACTGTGAATGGAGATGTGTATCATTATGCAGCAGAGAGTTGGATGACTGTATGACAGGGCTTATGGTAAAAGAAACAGGACTTCTCTAAAGAAAGCCAAGGTTACATTTCTCTTCTTCAATATTTAAGTCCTATAGTTAAAACATGCATCATTTTTTTATTAAACGGCTTCAACGGACCACAACAAAGGTAACTGAGCACCAGACACGATAACATCAAAAAGAGCTGTATAACACCAAATTTAAGAAAAAAAGGCTTTTGCCTAAACCAGAATCTGTAGCATTCACACGCTGCTGTACAAATGAAAATCTTCAAATCATCAAATTAAGTTGTACATAATATGTTTGGTGTTTGCTGCTTCCTCTGAAACAAGTGAAGAATTGTTATTTGCTTTTTTCATTATTCTCACCAAAACATAATGGCAATAACTGACCATTTGATAGTATATAGAGTCTATGTTATAGACAGGGGTGCACATAACTGGTACGCAGGTACGCATGCGCGGCAACAATCTGAAATGCGTACCGTCACTTGTGTCACAAAGCGCATTTGCGTACCGACGTACTTGTGAAGCTTTTTCAGAAGGCAGTTAGATCACCGGACGACAGAGTCGGTCTCCGTGTGCACAGACAGGGCTGCTGTTAACGTCGGTCTGTACAACGGAATTGTGCCAAAATTACGCCGGCTGCGGAGGGAGACTCCCCCTCTTCACTGGAGAACTGCGCTAGAACAGCTGATCACAACGTTCACGCTCTGTGGTCACGAAGTACTCCACTAGCACCCCCCCCCCTTGATGTTCGCGATACAGAGGGCTTGATCAAATAACTTTGAGTGGAGTCAGAAGTTGGAGTACCAAACACTGACTCCAGGTACTCATCTGAGTACCTCACTGAGAAAGTTATGTGCACCTCTGGTTATAGACAAAGATTAAGCACAAGGTCATACACATGTATTGGGGGGGATACGTATATTCACTCAGTACACACATCTTCATAAACCAAAGAAACTGTAGGCACTTTAGAGCAGAGGCTGCAACTATGTGGACATAAAGACAAACAAAAAAAATCTATATATATAAAATCTATATTACATTACATTACATTTAGCTGACGCTTTTATCCAAAGTGACTTACAATAAGTGCATTCGACTAAGAAGATACAAACTTGAAGAAAACAGAATCGTATAAGTACATCAGGTTTCATAGAGCCAAAACATTTCAAGTGCTACTCAACTGCTTTAGATAAGCCAGTCCTTTATTAGTATATAAGTGCTTTGATAGTAATTCTATTGCTCGAAGTGGAGTCGAAAGAGATGAGTTTTCAGTCTGCGCCGGAAGATGTGTAGGCTTTCTGCTGTCCTGATGTCAATGGGGAGCATAAATATGTACGTGTAAGATCATAAAAATAGCCTACAATTCTGTGTTTTTCAAAATATACTTTAAGTTTCATTCTAGTGATTTTTTACAACTCTCCACACCATTTTATGTAAAACTAATGTTAGCAAGGGCCAAGGTATAGTTTCTTGTATATTTCATTAATGTGGGTGAATTTGTATCAGTAAAAACAGTCAAACATAACTGCAAACCAAACATAATGCTTTACTTCAAATAAGAAGTTGCAACGTTGAGTCATTTTTTCCATCTTCTACATGCACAGTGATTAGCATGTGAGGATAAAAAGCCATTTAAATGCATTGACACTCAAAAAGCCCAACTCGAAGCCTCATTCTTTAAAGTAATACTAATAAGCGGCATTTTTTCCCCCCCGTAATTATAACTGTTGGTGCGGTTCAGCGCTTACAGAAAGTTTCTTGCTCAACATTTGGGTGTTGGTCGAAGAGTTCATCAATGTGTTGATTGCTGATAAATGTTCTTACGCAGTCACGATGACTTGACATCTGATACGATCTTCACACTTCCCCCTTCCCAGCTAGCTTGTTATGTTGCATACTTGTAAACACAATGATGAAGACCTTGACCATTTCCCTATACTGGTGTTTTCAAATGCCATAGTCATGCTGGTTTCACAAACTGTTTTTCTGATGAACAAATAATATTTACATTTTCTAGAACATCTTTAAAACAAGTTATGAGGCAAGACTTAGTTAAAGACTGCTGACAACATGTGCGTTTTTCATACATTTGAATTTAACGGTGATGTGTATCTATCTTGCACTAATATTTTGCACATTCTATGTACAATTTTGCACTAATGTACATTCTCAAATATTGAAGTGACTGTTATTGATTCTTGTGTTTTTATTTAGGTCTTAATGTGTGCACATGTCAAAACGTGTCTTTGATTCTGTGTATATATATACATATTTGCACACATATTTTTATATACATTTGTTTTTATATTCGGGATTGTGGGAAACGGCATTTCGATCTCTGTCTGTACACACAAACTGGAAGATTGACAATAAAGTTGACTTTGACTAATATGAGTGTCTACTTCGGATTGAACCTATAGACATACATGACCCTACTGTATATGCAAGTTTTTTTCTTTGTTAATAATGGTCAAATAAAATATAAAAGTAGAACAAAATAAATAAAAAATGCATGTATAGCTTCATTCTGAGACTACTTAACTATTACAGGGTTTAATATCACCTGTAGGTCTAAAAATTACACTAATAAATTGAAATTCTCAAATTAATTTAACATTTAGTGTTTTTGAGGATGACCAATGAAAACATTATGAGTTCCGTATTTTCTCACAGATTGATTGTGGGCTTTTGATATGACCCTATTTTTTCTACTTAAAGGTAACAGTAACGTGACAGATGGAAGTGAGACTCCAACCACTTTAGGAGAATAGCACGTTAAACCCACCACTGCCCTACCCACTAAGTGACAGTGACTGTCGGTACAAAAGGTCCCATCAGCTGTTCATATCACAATTGACACCTTTGCAGTCCTTGAAAACAGTCTTTTGACTCTGAAATCAATCTGTTGGAAGGTAAAAAGCTAATATTTCATCTTTATTTTGACTTGAATTAATGCAAAATCATGTATGTGACAGCTAAGACAGTTATTTGAACATTAAAACTCTGTTAGCTTTTTCAGATTAAATTAGCTCAGTATTCATAGCAAACTAATTTATACAAAGTATACTCACCAGAAAATGAAGTAAAAGTATCTAGTATATGGAAGTTCAGACGAGTACAAATAAGAGTGCAGAGTCATGGTTAACTCTATATGTATTTTTGTTTTTTAGGATGAAGTTGGTTATGATATTTCTTGTGCTGTCGCTGGTCGTCCTCATGGCCGAACCCGGAGAGTGTTTTTTTAGACACTTTAAATCTCTGTGGAAAGGTGCCAGGACGGCCTGGAGAGGTAAATCAAAATCACACATTCTGTATTGATGGACCACAAATTAGGACAAACAGCAGGATCCGTCAACAATCCTTTTGTATAAACTGTCCATGAGTTTATCACTGTTTCATAATTGACTGTACTATAGAGCTTTAACTTAACTAACTTAAGTATACAAAAGTATTAGCATCAAAATATACTTGAAGTACAAAAAGTAAAAGTACTCATTCTGCACAATGGCCCTTTTCAGAATCATACAACGTAGAATTATCTGCCAATTTGTACTTGGAACGTAACTCAAAAGTAAAAAGTACTCGTTATGCAGAATGGATCTTTCCACAGTATGATTTTATTATGGTTATTATTTCACCCTTTCTTCATACATGTAAGAGCATTTTAGTTTTGTAGTTTGTCAATATGGACTCCATGTAGAGGCTTGAGTAGATGAGTAATACAGTACTGCATTATACCGTATCAGCATTTCAAGTGTTTTTAAATGTACAAAGCAACTGTGAGTGTTAATTTAAATGTGGTGGAGTAAAAAGTACAATATCTGCCTCTGAAATGTAAATACTAATGTAAAGTACAAATATGTCAAACAAGTACATAAGAACAATACTTGAGTACATGTACTTAGCTATTTCCCACTGCTGCCCTTACAGAGGGCATCATCAATGTAAACATTTAAAACATACTTAAATGATTTAATGTTTGTTTTTGTTCCTTCTGTTTAGCTCACAAATCTGTTCGCAGGATGTTTCGAGGGTAAGCTCTGTTACTTACTGTTTATATCAACGTGAGAATTAGATTTATAGGAAAAGTAATGGATATCGTATATATACTGTATTGTAATGTACTGTCTATCTTTCTGTCTTTCTAAATATGTGTATGCCAGTTGCAGTGAGGGGGCACTTGTTTCTGTAATGTGTACAAAACCTAAATAAGAATATAAAGTATTGCGTATATTTTAAATTTAAAGGACCTGCTGTCAAATAAATGGTTTATTTTAAATAATCAGTTCATCTGTTTAATCAAATCCCTTGACTTATCATTTGATGTACAAAATGTTAGATGTTAGTGAGACATAACCATTACTACTGTATATCGCCACGATGATGCGTTTTTACAGCCTCAAAACTGATTATTAGAAATTCCCAATGATATAATGGGTTAAAGCAGAGTGATGTTATAAGCTTTTGGGGCAGTATTCCTAGGAGCTTTACATAATAATAACCAGGTGTGGGAGCGCTACTTACAGAGGACATATTATGCACATTTTCAGGTTCATTTTTGTATTTTGTGCCTCTTGATTACGTTTTTTTGTGACTAAAATCTTTACATTCAACCCGTGTAGAAACAGGTCTCAGTATCAGCCCAGACGTGACGTGGACTACGACCAAGCTCCGCGTGTTTGGCACGACTGAATCTTTCCAAAAGCAAAAAACATTTGTATGGAGGCACTTGAGATTTTGTGATTTTGGGCACTGATCCAATTGGTTTTGAAAATGTAAAACATTGCATACTGTCCTGCTGAATAAAGCTTTGATAGAAAAAGTCATCTCTGCTTTGTCGCTCTATTTTAAGTTCCTGTAACTTTATATCAACATTGTTTTTTAATGTTTATATTAGCGTTTGTAGATCTGAAGGAAGTACATTTATGAAATAATACGAGATAATTACTTTAACAATGTCTGTTTCTGAGTGAAATTGTGTCTCTGAAAAATTACCTTTTTTTAATGTGATCTAATACAAAACGTATGATTCCTAGTCACTGTGATGCATGGACTTCACAGACACCGCATGCATGGTTAGTGTTGAAAAATGCACAATGTGGTTTTATTTATATGATATTATTTTGTAAGATATACGTGAAAAACTATTTCTCGAAGCCTGGTTACACAATATTTTTAAACCAATACAATTCTTAGTATCTGGAAACAGCATGCACTGTCAATCAAATGTAAAAGTTACTGAAAATAATGATAATGTGAACAATTAATGTTTAACAATAAGATATATTTAAGTTCATTTTGTTGGTGTTATTTCACAATTACACACACACACACACACACACACACACACACACACACACACACACACACACACACACACACACACACACACACACACACACACACACACACACACACACACACACACACACACACACACACACACACACACACACACACACACACACACACACACACAGGTGATCGGGGATGAGTCTGTTGTCATCGTTCCACAGAACTTGATATTGCAAAATTCAGTGTTGTGAAATATATGCTAAATATATGTAAAGTTCCACCATACCTTTATAAAGACACAGGTTAGACAGAGAGATTCACATCACTTCAAGATCTCACTTTGCACTCTTGACAAGCCTCTTGGTTCAGACTCTCAATCAGGTGAAATATTTTACATTTGTTACTTAAGGAAGTCTTTGGGATTTGACATTGCATATATACTCTGACTTATAGCTGTAGTAAATTGGTGGATGAAATAGTTTGATTGAGTGACACATGTTGTGTTTTAGTTTTTCAGGATGAAGTGTGCTATGATGTTCCTGGTGTTGACGCTGGTGGTCCTCATGGCTGAACCTGGGGAGGGAAGAGCGAATTGGATTCAGGGCAATGGCAACAATAATCAAAATAACGGTCATAATGTAAGGTCACATTGTGTGTCCACTGAGAGTAAATGTATTGCTTTGGCGTTTTAGTCCATTCTAACATAAAAAAGCAAAAGTCCTTTGTGGGAATTTTGGACCCGCCAACAATTTGGTTCCAAACTAATGCAGAAATCGTTGTTACGTCGCATCACTTAAAGAGGCTCCATAATGCTTTTTGGGGTTTTTCCCTTGTGTGCTACTCTCTCTTCCAAATCAAATATTAGAACTCCAATATAATAATGAATGTTTATAAAACGGATTATCATAAACTATAATGCACAGTATCACAAAGAATAATGCATCGCACTAAACGTTTTTTTCTCTCTTTTTTAATTAGGTGGCACACAGTACGGGTAAGGTATTTTTCTTGATATTTCAATTATTTGAAGGTGCTTTTGATGCATGATTTGTTTTATTTTTGTCTAAATTATTAATCTTCTTTCTCTGCAACAGAGCGATGAAAGCGCAGGAAGCGATGAAAGCGCAGGAAGCGATGGAACAACGTGCGTTCCAACAAGAGAACGACTTTGCCTGAGTCCATGATGGTCCATCTGATCAAACAAATGCTTTCTTCTGCTTTTCTTCAACAAAATATGTAATCCACCTATCTGTTTTACATTGATCTATTTGGAATAAATCTGCATTGCATTACAAAAATCATCTATCTCTTGTATTATTTTAAAGGAAAATCTAATTAAATCAGGATGGAAATGATGTGAATTGTGTGATATGGCATTAATACAATCCCAACCTAGTTAACCCTCTGGAGTCTAAGGGTATTTTCTCGATTTTTAGATGTTTCCTTAAATCACCTTTTAAATGTATTTGTTATAAAATGGCACCCCATGTGTTACATATCAAAATGTTCAGGACAGTCTCTGGTCTTGCTATAAATGCAAGTCACTCACCTTAGAGCACTGAGTGATTAGATAATTAGCTTTAAAGCTGAACATTTGACATCTGATTTTTGGAAATCTTCAAAACACTTGTGAAAACACAAATGTACTCATTTCATCCAATTTTTGTGGTGTTTAGATTTGGTTTACCAAAGTCTTAAGTTGACAAAAGTAGTGAAATATATGGATTACACTGTATATAAATGTGTAATTCATGTCTAAAATGAAAAAAATGTAATTCGAATTTTGAGTAAAATAGGTGTTTATCACTCTACTTTCACCACAGCAGGGACTGAGATACATTAGAACTGAATAATGACTTCATATTACATACCAAGGTTCATGTGATGTGTACAAATACAAATTGAGCATTAGAATTTTTTTACAACCAACAATTTATTAGAAATATGTTTTTTTCAACCAACTATTTATAAATATAAGAAACTGGAAAATCTCACTATTTACAATATTGAACATCAGAACTTTCAACCAACTATTCATTATACATGTAAAGACAGTGTCAAGGTCTTTGTCTGTCTTCCAAGACAGTGGGTCTGGCTGCTGTGTAGGTGGTGGGTCACGTGTGCTCTACGAGACCTCCACGAGATTTCCACAAGACCTCCACGAGACCTCCTTGCTGGCTGGGTTGATGGTGATGGCTGTGGCAGAGCCTTTGTGCTGAGGTGTATCTTGACCTGGTGGCAGGCACAGATGGAGGTGGAGGCAGCTATAGTGATGCTGGTCCTCTGGTCCTTGATGGTGATGGCTCTGGTGAAGGCCCTTGATCCACGGTAGATCTTGACCTGGGGGCAGGCACAGATGGAGGTTCTGGCTGCTGGATAAATGCCGCCTGTGGGCCGCTATGCCCAGACAGCTGTGAAACGTCTCTGTAAAACAAATTCAAATGTATGAACGTATTATGACAATAATTACTACTAATTTCATTGAAATAAAGTTCAAATAAAATGTTGCTCAAGCACAGATAACAATGCACACATAAAATAAAAGTTTGGGAGGTGGGACAGGTCTCTCTCTCTCTCTCTCTCTCTCTCTCACACACACAGGTATTTCCAGTTACTTTACATTCAGTATAAAATCACAGACACACATATACATACATCTGATAACAAAGTCTCATCTGTACAGGACAGTATGGTAAAATAATCACAGGCACACATATAAATAAATGTATGACAAAGTCTAATCTGTACAGAACAGTATGATAAAATAGTTGATGGCAAAAACATGTCTATAGTCACTGTAAATGTCTCCGTTGTGGGACGAATAAAGGATTATTTGAATCATCTACACATGTAATCTCACTTTTAAACGCCAAAATAACGTTTACACATAAAACACGTTAACACAGAGTAAACGTTTGCTAATGGAGAGTCTATTTTGTCCCAAGAAAAAGTTCATGACTATCCATCAAAAAAAAGATCAATAAACCTACTGTTCATTTTCGCGGTATTCCCACAAATTGCCAGTACACTATTACTGTAATATTTACACTTACCCATGTCCAAATGGATCCTTGTTGTCCCTGTGTTCTTCTTTTTCAGAAGAGTCGAAGACTTCAGGTTCTGAGGCTCTATCTTCACTGCTGCTATAGCGAAAAAAATCTCAAGCGAAGTCGGCAACTGTAAAGTTTTTTTTTGCCATTTTCTCTGTCTCTCTCTCTCTTCCTCACAGACGTAAACTGATCGGAGACACGTGGTTTATGTTTTTTTTTCTTGGTGGGTAGGTCCTTAGTGATTTCTCGAGTGTCCATTGGTCATTTCAGACCAACGTGGCTGCCGGCCGAGATTTCCTTGACGGACACACGAATCCACCAATCCCACACCGTGTAACGCCAAGTCAGGCTGCTTTGAGCAGCCCTATTGGCTGCTGTGCCCTGTATACAGTCTCATATGAGGTACCGCTGGAAAGCTACACTTCCAGCGATTCCGCGGTTATCTGAATCATATTTCTACTCCTTATAATCGAAAATATATGATTAAATACGTAAAATATGCGCACCTGTCCACCGACTCCAGAGGGTTAAAGACATGAAACACATTACAGGTGAAGAATTACAGATGAAATTGGAGTAAAAATCATTCAGGTCAGAGTCCATGACTACACCTATTTCTCTCATTTTCTGTTGTTTTTAACGTTGCCAGCTGAAGCTCAGCGCTGGCTTTTATTCGTTCCTCATTGATTCCAAAAAATTACCTCAGTTTTATCTTTTTAATTTAAGAAAGATGGACACATTCCATCATTGATTTCTTCAATGCACTTACTCAGTGTTTGAATTGGATCATAGTCTCCTGGTGAATTTAGATGTTAAAGAGAAGAGGCCCCGGGATGGAGCCTTGAGGAACCCCACATGTCATATTTGTCAACTCAGATGTGTAGTTACCTATATAAACAAAGTTTTTCCTGTCCTTAACCTGTACGTTTTTGACTTATCATTAAAGCTAACCTGAACCTTTATAATTTAAGGTATAGACAGATACGTTCAGTTAATTTAGAAATATTGTCAAATATCTAAGGATTAAAGGTGGGGTATGTAATTCACTTCAGAAACACTTTTTGTTATATTCCATGGAATGCTCTTAACATCCCGATAGCAATGAATATATTAAATGCTTTGACAATAAATACATAAAAAAATGTCATCTGTGGAAGCCGTAGCGCTGTAAAAAGCACACCAATCATTTTAGCCGGTCCGGCTAAAATAACTGGATGGCCTACCTGCCTGTCAGCCTTCCATCTGTGCACAAACTTATCTCGTGCCCTCATTGGTCATGTGCGCGTTCGTGTGTGTTGGAGGAGGGCTCTGTAAGGAAGTCTGAAGGAAGAGGCAGATTTTTTCCGGTTGTGTACTTTCAAATTCTAGCGCACTCGAGCTGGTTTCTCCATTCTTACATACCCTACCTTTAATGGTGTGGTTGTCTTATGTTTGGACAAATCATGATATTGTGTTGAGTCTTATTGAGCTGCTTTGTGATTTAAATAAAAAGGAAATAGGGTGCATTTGAGAAGTTTATCCTTTTTATTTTTACTTAAAGAAAGGCATTGCAAAATAAGTTCAGTTTTGTTATCAATATTACATCCGCAATATCTTAATGAATGTCGATAAAGCCTTACAATATATTATGATGAATTATACTGCATACAAACATTAATGCAATGTCCTCTTTGTTTTGTTTCTCTCCAAGTCTTCCATAGGTAAGGTCTTTTGCTTGATACTTGTTTACATTTATAATAAAAAAGGGCCCTTGTTGCATTATTTGTTGAATTCCTGAGCTGAACTCTTTGAATCTCCTCTCTCCACCCACCAGACTTTTCGGGAATAAAAAATACGAAGCGATGATGGAGCAGGAAGCGTTGGAGCGTGCGCTGGAACAAGAGAGAAAGTTTGCCTGATGGAGAAACCCCCAAAACTTTGTTTCAGATGAAAATAAATGCTTCTTTAAAAATGAATTGACTCAATGTGCTAACCATTGCTCAAATTAGAATAAATCTGCACTGTAACGGCAAAATATGTCTCCCTTGTCTTATTTAAAAGATAATTCAGAATTTAAGATTAAGATTAACTAATTTAAATAAACAAAAAAATGATTGCTAAGCTTTTCTGACCCATTTCTCTAGGGTCAGATTGCCCATATTTTGGGTGAATGATGATATCGTGTAGACAGAACACCATATTGCAAAATACAATGATATATACAATGTTGCCAAATATATGCTAAATATATGTAAAGTTCCACCATACCTTTATAAAGACACATGTTGGACAGAGAGATTCACATCACTTCAAGATCTCACTTTGCACTCTTGATAAGCCTTTTGGTTCAGACTCTCAATCAGGTGAAATATTTTACATTTTTGTTATTTAATGAAGTCTTTGGGATTTGACATTGAAATATATACTCTGACTTATAGCTGTAGTAAATTGGGGAATGAAATAGTTTGATTGAGTGACACATGTTGTGTTTTTGTTTTTCAGGATGAAGTGTGCTATGATGTTCCTGGTGTTGACGCTGGTGGTCCTCATGGCTGAACCTGGGGAGGGTTGGTTTTGGCATCATGTCAATAAGGCATTGAGTGGTAAAGTCACATTGTGTGTCCACTGAGAGTAAATGTATTGCTTTGGCGTTTTAGTAGTCCATTCTAACATAAAAAAGCAAAAGTCCTTTGTGGGAATTTTGGACCCGCCAACAATTTGGTTCCAAACAAATGCAGATATCGTTGTTACGTCGCATCACTTAAAGCGGTTCCATAATGCTTTTTGGGTTTTTTCCCTTGTGTGCTACTCTCTCTTCCAAATCAAATATTAGAACTCCAATATAATAATGAATGTTTATAAAACTGCTTATAATAATTTATAATGCACAGTATCACAAAGAATAATGCATCGCACTAAACGTTTTTTTCTCTCTTTTTTAATTAGCTGCCGAAAGAGTCCATGGGTAAGGTATTTTTCTTGATATTTCAATTATTTCATGCATGATTTGTTTTATTTTTGTCTAAACTCTACGGATCTTTTCTTTCTCTGCACCAGAATGTTGTCCGGGCAAGAACTTGAAGCGATGAAAGCGCAGCAAGCGCATGATGCGCAGGATGCGCAGGATGCGCAGGAATTGCAGGAAGCGCATGAAGCGCAGGAAGCGCAGGAAGCGATGAAAGCACAGGAAGCGATGGAACAACGTGCGTTCCAACAAGAGAACGACTTTGCCTGAGTGCATGATGGTCCATCTGATAAAACGAGGGGTTACGTATGGTAACCCTTGTTATATAAACACAGGCGGAGCCCTCTACTGGACTCTATGGGTACTACCTTATCATGCGAGCATTCAGCTACTGAGAATTCTATAGACGTAGCCGGCCCCGGGGCGGGCCTACCTGAATGCGTGCACAAGCCCCCGTATATAAGGCGGCCACGCCTCCCGTTCCCGTCATCCTACACTTCTCTTCAGCGAGCAGCATAGGACAGACAGGGCCCCTGAGTACAGGGCTCCGCCTGTGTTTATATAACAAGGGTTACCATACGTAACCCCTCCTTATATCTCTCAGAGGCTCCACCCTCTACTGGACTCTATGGGTACAGTGGGCGGAGCCCCGAAGTATACACGCGCTGTCGTCCCACAACAACGCTGTTCCATCTCACTGTCTCTGACCGGCTTTCTGGTTAGCAGCCGCTGCGCCTCACTCACCTGTCCCTCGGTCGTAACCGTGGAGAAAAAATTGGGGCTGCGGCTAACAGAGCACACCCTGACGCGCTTACCCCGCGGAGGTGTGCTATGGCGTGGACTCCCCCCCCCTGCCCTAAAGCAGGGGGAAAGAGTCCTCCAGCCCCTATGGGCCCATGTACGCGTCACGTCCCCCGGGGCCGGGGGCCGGGGGCCTAGGGAAAAACGTAAGCGCATTACGCCCGGGGAGGGGGTCAGATGCCCACTGACCCACAGCCCCCCTCCCTCCTCACCAGTCCTGCGTTGCTCCAGCAAGCACAGACGATGAAAAGGAGCCAGACACGTCCAAGAGATAAAACTTTATGAAGGGCCCTGGCATTGACCAAGACGCCACCGTGCATATGTCCTCCACACTCACACCGTTAAATAAGGCTGTTGACACAGCCATAGCTCGTGTAGAGTGTGCACGGACCCCCGTGGGGAAGGCTCTCCCCGCCTGTCAGTAGGCATGTGCAATGCACTCGCAGAGCCAGCCTGCCAGGCGTTTCTTGCCGAACCCGAAGCACACAAACAGCTGTTCAGTGCGTCTAAGGGCAGCCGTGCGCTCCACATAACACGCTAGCGCACGCACCGGGCAGAGGAGGTGCAATTTAGCCTCCCTCGCCCCACTATGGGGTGGAAGATTAAAGCCCCCCAACTGAATAGCCCTCGACCTGAACGCACTCCTTAGGCTCTTGGGCACAAAGGAGTGGTTCGGTCTGAGTGTCGCCCCGCTCTGGTCACCCCGGATCAACAAGCAACACGGATGCACCGATAGAGCGGTTAACGCGGACACTCTCTTGGCTGACGTTAAGGCAAGTAGCAATGCTGTCTTCCACGACAGTGCTTTTAGGGAGGAGAGCTCCAGAGGCTCAAATGTTCTGAGACCAGAGCCTCGAGCACCAGCGGCAGGTCCCACTGCGGGATGGAGGCGTGCACTACTGGGCGCAGCCTCCTGACCCCCGTAAAAACCGCAACATTAGTGGCTGAGAAAAGGCTGACCTGCCGTCAATCCCTCATGGCAGGACGAGATGGCTGCTGCATACACTTTCACTGTGGAATGAGCAAACCCTCTGTCCACCAATAACTGTAAGTACGACAAAATAGATCCCAACTCACAAGATAGGGGCTCTATTTTCCGCTCCTCACACCATCGCAGGAATCTCAGCCACTTCGGCCTGTAACAGGCTGTGGTGGATCCCGCTCTAGCTGCCTGGATAGACTGAATAACACTATCAGACAATCCAACCTGTCTTAGCCTGTCCCTCTCAGGGGCCAAGCCTGGAGAGGTCGGCCCAGAGTAGGTAACGCCCCGATTGCATCTGCCTCTTGAGACATCGCCCCCCAGAACTGGGGAAGCACCCAGGGGCTGGCCCACCTTCATCTGTGTCATCCCTGAGTACCACGGAGCCCTGACGCGATCCGGCGCTACTAGGATGATTGACAGACATTCCCGCCTCACTCTCCCCAGGAGAGGGAGAATTAGACGCAGCGGTGGAAAGGCGTAGAGCAGCTTTCTTGGCCATGGCTTATTTGCAGACGCGTCCCCCCCCCAAGGGCGGGTCATCGCTCAAAGCCATGGAGAACCACAGGGCACAGTGGCTGTTGCGCCGGCTGACGAAGAGATCCACCTCTGCTGTACCGAACCGGGCCCAGATCTGCTTCACCACCTCCGGGTGAAGCGCCCACTCGCATGGCAGGGGGGCGCCCCTCGACATGAGGTCGGCCCCCCTGTTCTCCAGACCCGGAATGTGGAGGGCTCTCAGAAATAACACCACCTCTGAAGGCCATAACCACAGTTGCTCCGCTGTGGTCAACAAAGCGGTGGAGCGGACTCCGCCCTGCCTGTTGATATATGCCACTGTGGTGCTGTTGTCGCTCCTGACCATTACATGTCTCCCCCGAATTAAGGGTTTGAAATGCTGGAGGACCACCACTACTGCCCGTAGCTCTAGGAGGTTGCTGTGCCGTGTTTCTGTTAGAGACCAGCGCCCACCTATAGCTCCCTTCAGGCAGGCCTCTCCCCATCCTGTTCTCCGTGAACACTGTGAAGGATGTCACACGTCCCAGTGGAGACCCCCTCCGGAGGAGATCCGGGGACCCCCAGAACCGGAGGTTACCCTCCACTGAGGGGGGGATGGTCGCCAGATGTCGTTTGTGCCCCTTGGGATCCAAACGCAGGCTGGACAACCACCTCTGCAGGCGGCGCATATGCAGTAACCCGAGCGGGACCACAACGTGAACAGCCGCCATGAGACCCAGAGTCTGCATGCCAGTTAAAGCTGTCACTGTTGCCCCCTGTCGCAGCCTGCGACCCGCCCGAAGCCGAGACGCACGCCTGCTCTCTGACAGGGTGGCGCGCAGCACGCCTGCATCGAGCACCACTCCCAAATACAAAGCCTGTTGGTGAGGTATGGGGGTGCTCTTTTCCCAATTGATCGCAAAGCCCAACTCGGTTAGGTGTAGGACCAATTGTGCTGTGCAAAACATTGCCTGTTCCCTGGACCTGGCCATGACTATGAGGTCGTCCAGGTAAAAGGAAACTCTCATGCCATGGACGTGCAGCGGCTGGAGCGCAGTGGCCACACATTTGCTGAACGTGCGTGGGGATAGGGAGTAGCCGAACGGTAATCTGTTGTACTCGTAGGCTACACCCTGGAAGGCAAAACGCAAATACTTTCTGTGCTTTGGAGCAATTTGGACAAGAAAGTAAGCGTCCTTCAGGTCGATGGTTGTGAACCAATCGCCTGGCTGCACCAATGTGGAGATTCAGGCTGCGAAGATCCAGAATGGGCCAGAATTCTCCAGTCTTCCTGGGAACCAGGAAGTACAGGGAATAGTGCCCTTCCTCTCTGTCTTGAGCGCGCACAGCAGACACTGCTTGTTTTTGCAACAGGTCCTGAACCTCTGCCGAGAGGAAACTTATCTCCCCTCGGGGGGAAGGCCATCCAAAGACTATCCAAAGGCAAACAAGTATTCGGTCCCTGCTGTTTAGATATTTTTAGTTAAGTTATATAGTTAACTCTTTGTCCTCTGCACTTGACTCCAGGAGCATTTGGAAGCTACAGTGCTGTTGTTGCACCGGGATCGACTCTAGAGCTGTATAACACCAAATTTAAGGAAAAAAGGCTTTTGCCTAAACCAGAATCTGTAGCACTCCACACGCTGCTGTACAAATGAAAATCTTCAAATCATCAAATTCAGTTGTACATAATATGTTTGGTGTTTGCTGCTTCCTCTGAAACATGTGAAGAATTGTTATTTGCTTTTTTCATTATTCTCACCAAAACATAATTACGGTGGCCCTGAAGTGCAAAACACAACAGCATTTCACAAAACGCCGCAGCATTTCACAAAACGCCGCAGCATTTCACAAAACACCACAGCATTTCACAAAACACCACAGCATTTCACATTGGACGGAAAGGGTATTCCTTTAGGGAGAACACTTCTTGTTTGTGATTGGACAGAGCCAGCCAGAGAAGCACTGCTGTGATTGGTTGTTTTTGCTGCCAGTCAAGAAATGACACTTCTTGATTGGTCAGCACCAGACAGCGCAATATGTCCCAACACATCAGCCGTTAGCTGTTAGCACACACTCAGAGCTCACAGCTCCTCATATCTGTTCAGAAACTGGACACAAGTTAAACCTGTACAAAACACAGACTGTCTATGTCATGGCGAATACAGTCGCTGCTTTATTTATGTCTGTATGGCGTTGTTGTGAGTGTGGACGGAGCAGCTACAGGTTAGTTTAGCCTGATCGATCCGATTCCATTCAGAAAACACGCATTTTAAAAGCTTTTCGCCTGCCGTCTTGTCTGCAAACTTGTCAAATCATTAATTCATGGTTTTTACTAACCGGTATCAGTATGTAGTTACTTCGGCATCACTTTGAAACGTGTATTACAATTAAATCACGGCCAAATATGTTCATTTTGTTGTAGTTGGTATCTCCCATAGGATTTACATAGAGATACGCCCCGCCCCCTCTCCAGCGCGTCTTGTTTGAATGACAGGAGCAAACACAGCTGACAGCCGAGGTGAAACTCGAGCGATTAGAGCGATGCGAATATTGGGTAGTCTACCGTAGTATTTACATGGAGATAAGCCCCTTAAAAACCATGAATTAATAAAGCATTAATTCATGTTTTTTTCGCATCGCTCTAATCGCTCGAGTTTCACCGCGGCTGTCAGCTGTGTCATTCAAACAAGACGCGCTGGAGAGGGGGCGGGGCGTATCTCCATGTAAATCCTATCGGAATCGGATCGATCAGGCTAAACTAACCTGTAGCTGCTCCATCCACACTCACAACAACATCATACAGACGTAAACCCACCACTGCCCTACCCACTAAGTGACAGTGACTGTCGGTACAAAAGGTCCCATCAGCTGTTCATATCACAATTGACACCTTTGCAGTCCTTGAAAACAGTCTTTTGACTCTGAAATCAATCTGTTGGAAGGTAAAAAGCTAATATTTCATCTTTATTTTGACTTGAATTAATGCAAAATCATGTATGTGACAGCTAAGACAGTTATTTGAACATTAAAACTCTGTTAGCTTTTTCAGATTAAATTAGCTCAGTATTCATAGCAAACTAATTTATACAAAGTATACTCACCAGAAAATGAAGTAAACAGTATCTAGTATATGGAAGTTCAGACGAGTACAAATAAGAGTGCAGAGTCATGGTTAACTCTATATGTATTTTTGTTTTTTAGGATGAAGTTGGTTATGATATTTCTTGTGCTGTCGCTGGTCGTCCTCATGGCCGAACCCGGAGAGTGTTTTTTTAGACACTTTAAATCTCTGTGGAAGGTGCCAGGACGGCCTGGAGAGGTAAATCAAAATCACACATTCTGTATTGATGGACCACAAATTAGGACAAACAGCAGGATCCGTCAACAATCCTTTTGTATAAACTGTCCATGAGTTTATCACTGTTTCATAATTGACTGTACTATAGAGCTTTAACTTAACTAACTTAAGTATACAAAAGTATTAGCATCAAAATATACTTGAAGTACAAAAAGTAAAAGTACTCATTCTGCACAATGGCCCTTTTCAGAATCATACAACGTAGAATTATCTGCCAATTTGTACTTGGAACGTAACTCAAAAGTAAAAAGTACTCGTTATGCAGAATGGATCTTTCCACAGTATGATTTTATTATGGTTATTATTTCACCCTTTCTTCATACATGTAAGAGCATTTTAGTTTTGTAGTTTGTCAATATGGACTCCATGTAGAGGCTTGAGTAGATGAGTAATACAGTACTGCATTATACCGTATCAGCATTTCAAGTGTTTTTAAATGTACAAAGCAACTGTGAGTGTTAATTTAAATGTGGTGGAGTAAAAAGTACAATATCTGCTCTGAAATGTAAATACTAATGTAAAGTACAAATATGTCAAACAAGTACATAAGAACAATACTTGAGTGCATGTACTTAGCTATTTCCCACTGCTGCCTTTACAGAGGGCATCATCAATGTAAACATTTAAAACATACTTAAATGATTTAATGTTTGTTTTTGTTCCTTCTGTTTAGCTCACAAATCTGTTCGCAGGATGTTTCGAGGGTAAGCTCTGTTACTTACTGTTTATATCAACGTGAGAATTAGATTTATAGGAAAAGTAATGGATATCGTATATATACTGTATTGTAATGTACTGTCTATCTTTCTGTCTTTCTAAATATGTGTATGCCAGTTGCAGTGAGGGGGCACTTGTTTCTGTAATGTGTACAAAACCTAAATAAGAATATAAAGTATTGCGTATATTTTAAATTTAAAGGACCTGCTGTCAAATAAATGGTTTATTTTAAATAATCAGTTCATCTGTTTAATCAAATCCCTTGACTTATCATTTGATCATTTGAAGCAAGAAACATTTGTATGGAGGCACTTGAGATTTTGTGATTTTGGGCACTGATCCAATTGGTTTTGAAAAATGTAAAACATTGCATACTGTCCTGCTGAATAAAGCTTTGATAAAAAAAGTCATCTCTGCTTTGTCGCTCTATTTTAAGTTCCCGTAACTTTATATCAACATTGTTTTTTAATGTTTATATTAGCGTTTGTAGATCTGAAGTAAGTACATTCATGAAATAATACGAGATAATTACTTTAACAATGTCTGTTTCTGAGTGAAATTCTGTCTCTGAAAAATTACCTTTTTTTAATGTGATCTAATACAAAACGTATGATTCCTAGTCACTGTGATGCATGGACTTCACAGACACCGCATGCATGGTTAGTGTTGAAAAATGCACAATGTGGTTTTATTTATTATGATATTATTTCTAAGATATACGTGAAAAACAATTTCTCGAAGCCTGGTTACACAATATTTTTAAACCAATACAATTCTTAGTATCTGGAAACAGCATGCACTGTCAATCAAATGTAAAAGTTACTGAAAATAATGATAATGTGAACAATTAATGTTTAACAATAAGATATATTTAAGTTCATTTTGTTGGTGTTATTTCACAATTACACACACACACACACACACACACACACACTGAAACACACACACACACACACACAGGTGATCAGGGATGAATCTGTTGTCATCGTTCCACAGAACTTGATATTGCAAAATTCAGTGTTGTGAAATATATGCTAAACATATGTAAAGTTCCACCATACCTTTATAAAGACACAGGTTAGACAGAGAGATTCACATCACTTCAAGATCTCACTTTGCACTCTTGACAAGCCTCTTGGTTCAGACTCTCAATCAGGTGAAATATTTTACATTTGTTATTTAATGAAGTCTTTGGGATTTGACATTGAATATATACTCTGACTTATAGCTGTAGTAAATTGGTGGATGAAATAGTTTGAGTGACACATGTTGTGTTTTAGTTTTTCAGGATGAAGTGTGCTATGATGTTCCTGGTGTTGACGCTGGTGGTCCTCATGGCTGAACCTGGGGAGGGATTCTTTTGGCATCATGTCATTAGGCATGCACCTAGGCGAACCAATGACAATCATCAAATTATCCATAATGAAAATGGATATAATCAATATGTCAAGAATGGAAATGTCGGTGGTAACAATGGTAAGGTCACATTGTGTGTCCACTGAGAGTAAATGTATTTTTTTGGCGTTTTAGTCCATTCTAACATAAAAAAGCAAAAGTCCTTTGTGGGAATTTTGGACCCGCCAACAATTTGGTTCCAAACAAATGCAGAAATCGTTGTTATGTCGCATCACTCAAAGAGGCTCCATAATGCTTTTTGGGGTTTTTCCCTTGTGTGCTACTCTCTCTTCCAAATCAAATATTAGAACTCCAATATAATAATGAATGTTTATAAAACGGATTATCATGAACTATAATGCACAGTATCACAAAGAATAATGCATCGCACTAAACGTTTTTTTCTCTCTTTTTTAATTAGCTGGCGCACAGATCGGGTAAGGTATTTTTCAATTATTTGAAGGTGCTTTTGATGCATGATTTGTTTTATTTTTGTCTAAATTATTAATCTTCTTTCTCTGCAACAGAGCGATGAAAGCGCAGGAAGCGATGGAACATCGTGCGTTCCAACAAGAGAACGACTTTGCCTGAGTCCATGATGGTCCATCTGATCAAACAAATGCTTTCTTCTGCTTTTCTTCAACAACATATGTAATCAACCGATCTGTTTTAAATTGATCTATTTGGAATAAATCTGCATTGCATTACAAAAATCATCTATCTCTTGTATTATTTTAAAGGAAAAATCTAATTAAATCAGGATGGAAATGATGTGAATTGTGTGTTATGGCATTAATACAATCCCAACCTAGTTAACCCTCTGGAGTCTAAGGGTATTTTCTCGATTTTTAGATGTTTCCTTAAATCACCTTTTAAATGTATTTGTTATAACATGGCACCCCATGTGTTACATATCAAAATGTTCAGGACAGTCTCTAATCAAATCCCTTGACTTATCATTTGATGTACAAAATGTTAGATGTTAGTGAGACATAACCATTACTACTGTATATCGCCACGATGATGCGTTTTTACAGCCTCAAAACTGATTATTAGAAATTCCCAATGATATAATGGGTTAAAGCAGAGTGATGTTATAAGCTTTTGGGGCAGTATTCCTAGGAGCTTTACATAATAATAACCAGGTGTGGGAGCGTTACTTACAGAGGACATATTATGCACATTTTCAGGTTCATTTTTGTATTTTGTGCCTCTTGATTACGTTTTTTTGTGACAAAAATCTTTGAATTCAACCCGTGTAGAAACAGGTCTCAGTATCAGCCCAGACGTGACGTGGACTACGACCAAGCTCCGCGTGTTTGGCACGACTGAATCTTTCCAAAAGCAAGAAACATTTGTTTGGAGGCACTTGAGATTTTGGGATTTTGGGCACTGATCCAATTGGTTTTGAAAAATGTAAAACATTGCATACTGTCCTGCTGAATAAAGCTTTGATAGAAAACGTCATCTCTGCTTTGTCGCTCTATTTTAAGTTCCTGTAACTTTATATCAACATTGTTTTTTAATGTTTATATTAGCGTTTGTAGATCTGAAGGAAGTACATTCATGAAATAATACGAGATAATTACTTTAACAATGTCTGTTTCTGAGTGAAATTGTGTCTCTGAAAAATTACCTTTTTTTAATGTGATCTAATACAAAACGTATGATTCCTAGTCACTGTGATGCATGGACTTCACAGACACCGCATGCATGGTTAGTGTTGAAAAATGCACAATGTGGTTTTATTTATTATGATATTATTTTCTAAGATATACGTGAAAAACAATTTCTCGAAGCCTGGTTACACAATATTTTTAAACCAATACAATTCTTAGTATCTGGAAACAGCATGCACTGTCAATCAAATGTAAAAGTTACTGAAAACAATGATAATGTGAACAATTAATGTTTAACAATAAGATATATTTAAGTTCATTTTGTTGGTGTTATTTCACAATTACACACACACACACACACACGCACACACACACTGACACACAAACACACTGAAACACACACACACACACGCACTGAAACACACACACACACAGGTGATCGGGGATGAGTCTGTTGTCATCGTTCCACAGAACTTGATATTGCAAAATTCAGTGTTGTGAAATATATGCTAAATATATGTAAAGTTCCACCATACCTTTATAAAGACACAGGTTAGACAGAGAGATTCACATCACTTCAAGATCTCACTTTGCACTCTTGACAAGCCTCTTGGTTCAGACTCTCAATCAGGTGAAATATTTTACATTTGTTATTTAATGAAGTCTTTGGGATTTGACATTGAATATATACTCTGACTTATAGCTGTAGTAAATTGGTGGATGAAATAGTTTGAGTGACACATGTTGTGTTTTAGTTTTTCAGGATGAAGTGTGCTATGATGTTCCTGGTGTTGACGCTGGTGGTCCTCATGGCTGAACCTGGGGAGGGATTCTTTTGGCATCATGTCCATAGGGCTGAACCTGGGCGAACTTATGACAATCATCAAAATATCTATAATGGACATGGCACTAATCAACATGTCTATAATGGAAATGTCGGTGGTAACAATGGTAAGGTCACATTGTGTGTCCACTGAGAGTAAATGTATTGCTTTGGTGTTTTAGTCCATTCTAACATAAAAAAGCAAAAGTCCTTTGTGGGAATTTTGGACCCGCCAACAATTTGGTTCCAAACTAATGAAGAAATCGTTGTTACGTCGCATCATTCAAAGAGGCTCCATAATGCTTTTGGGGTTTTTCCCTTGTGTGCTACTCTCTCTTCCAAATCAAATATTAGAAATCCAATATAATAATGAATGTTTATAAAACGGATTATCATAAACTATAATGCACAGTATCACAAAGAATAATGCATCGCACTAAACGTTTTTTTCCTCTTTTTTAATTAGGTGGCGCACAGATCGGGTAAGGTATTTTTCAATTATTTGAAGGTGCTTTTGATGCATGATTTGTTTTATTTTTGTCTAAATTATTAATCTTCTTTCTCTGCAACAGAGCGATGAAAGCGCAGGAAGCGATGGAACAACGTGCGTTCCAACAAGAGAACGACTTTGCCTGAGTCCATGATGGTCCATCTGATCAAACAAATGCTTTCTTCTGCTTTTCTTCAACAAAATATGTAATCCACCTATCTGTTTTAAATTGATCTATTTGGAATAAATCTTTATTGCATTACAAAAGTCATCTATCTCTTGTATTATTTTAAAGGAAAAATCTAATTAAATCAGGATGGAAATGATGTGAATTGTGTGTTATGGCATTAATACAATCCCAACCTAGTTAAAGACATGAAACACATTACAGGTGAAACATTACAGATGAAATTGGTGTAAAAATCTTTCAGGTCAGAGTCCATGACTGCACCTATTTCTGTCATTTTCTGTTGTTTTTAACGTTGCCAACTGAAGCTCAGCGCTGGCTTTTATTCGTTCCTCATTGATTCCAAAAACAATTACCTCAGTTTTATCTTTTTAATTTAAGAAAGATGGACAAATTCCATCATTCAGTTGTTCAATGCACTTACTCAGTGTTTGAATTGGATCATAGTCTCCTGGTGAATGTAGATGTTAAAGAGAAGAGGAACACCACATGTCATATTTGTCAACTCAGATGTGTAGTTACCTATAGAAACAACATTTTTCCTGTCCTTAAAGTAGGATTCAAACCAATTTAGAAATGGTGCAGAAAGTTCCAACCAGTTTTCCGGTCCGTCTTAATAAATGAATGTGATTTATGTTACAATCAGACAGAGAAAGGTTAGTGTGCACCCACATGCCGTATATTTTGTATATGTGCATGCACAATACGATGCACAACCATGTGTTCTTTTTACCAAGCTTATGTTTTTAATTGTACATTTGTTGTAATGTTGTGCTAACCATTGCTCTGTATATAATACAACTGCAGGGCAAAATATGTCTCACTTGTTTTATTTAAAAGATCATTCTGAATTAATTTGTACTTTTCTAACTTAATTCAGACAACATTTAACAAATAAAAAATGCTAGGCTTTCTGACCCATTCCTCTAGGGTCAGTTAGCACATATTTTTGGTCAATGATGATACGTATTTTTGTACCTTGTTGCTGATTGGCTAATGGTTACACAAGCCAAAAAATCGTTATGACATCATAAAGTGGCCAAAATCTGATCAGCTCATTTTCAGACAGGTTTCTATATAAATGGATCAGGACAAAAAGTGAGAGAATCTTTGTTCCTGAAACTTCCAGAATATCTTTAGACAGAGGGGACACATGTTGATGTAGAAGAGACATGAACAAGTGGATTTAGCATAATAGGTGACCTTTAAGCTAACATTCAGAAGTTAGGTAATACATTCTGAAAGTATTGTGATGGTCAAACGCTTATAGATGTCCTGCCCATTAGCCTGGAACGTGCACTATATTGGAGCGATAGCCGATAGAAGCACGAGTGTTACAAGTGATGTCACTATGTGCCAATCATTGCTCAATGAGAATACATCTGCACTGTTATACGGCAACATCGTTCTCCCTTGTTAGAATTGAAATGATGTCAATTGTGTATTTTGGCCCTAAGGTGACTGAATAGATCAAAAACACAAAGAAACACCCAATTAACCACCAGACGGAGATTTGACTAGATGAAAACTAATACAAAATATAAAACCTTTGTAAAAACATATTTTGATTAGCTCACATATTGCATTCATATATGATGAAAGGAATACTAAAAGAAAAACAGAAAAGTATATGTAGTAACAGGTATTAAACTTTTGAACAGAAAAGCGGTGTCATGACATTACACCAACACAAAGACCATCCAAAGGCAAACAAGTATTCGGTCCCTGCTGTTTAGATATTTTTAGTTAAGTTATATAGTTAACTCTTTGTCCTCTGCACTTGACTCCAGGAGCATTTGGAAGCTACAGTGCTGTTGTTGCACCGGGATCGACTCTAGGTGTGAGAGTTTAGTGCTTTGATCGAGGGCAGCGTCAGGACAATACCTGTGGGAACACTGGAGCACCCAGAGGAAACCCAGGTCAGCAGAAAAAAACCTTGGGCTTGGTGGGTTTCAAACTCGGTACGTCCTTGCCGTAAGACACATTTCAAAACATTAGCTACCAAGCCCTTTTTACACTACTTCTTGCCTCTTGGAAACTTTGCATATGTATATTTCAGAAAATCTAACGCTCCATGATTAGAAAAAATACTGTGAATGGAGATGTGTATCATTATGCAGCAGAGAGTTGGATGACTGTATGACAGGGCTTATGGTAAAAGAAACAGGACTTCTCTAAAGAAAGCCAAGGTTACATTTCTCTTCTTCAATATTTAAGTCCTATAGTTAAAACATGCATCATTTTTTTATTAAACGGCTTCAACGGACCACAACAAAGGTAACTGAGCACAAGACACGATAACATCAAAAAGAGCTGTATAACACCAAATTTAAGAAAAAAAGGCTTTTGCCTAAACCAGAATCTGTAGCATCCACACTGTTGTACAAATGAAAATCTTCAAATCATCAAAGTCAGTTTTACATAATATGTTTGGTGTTTGCTGCTTCCTCTGAAACATGTGAAGAATTGTTATTTGCTTTTTTCATTATTCTCACCAAAACATAATTACGGTGGCCCTGAAGTGCAAAACACAACAGCATTTCAGAAAACGCAACAGCATTTCACAAAACGCCGCAGCATTTCACATTTGACGGAAAGGGTATTCCTTTAGGGAGAACACTTCTTGTTTGTGATTGGACAGAGCCAGCCAGAGAAGCACTGCTGTGATTGGTTGTTTTTGCTGCCAGTCAAGAAATGACGCTTCTTGATTGGTCAGCACCAGACAGCGCAATATGTCCCAACACATCAGCCGTTAGCTGTTAGCACACACTCAGAGCTCACAGCTCCTCATATCTGTTCAGAAACTGGACACAAGTTAAACCTGTACAAAACACAGACTGTCTATGTCATGGCGAATACAGTCGCTGCTTTATTTATGTCTGTATGGCGTTGTTGTGAGTGTGGACGGAGCAGCTACAGGTTAGTTTAGCCTGATCGATCCGATTCCATTCAGAAAACACGCATTTTAAAAGCTTTTCGCCTGCCGTCTTGTCTGCAAACTTTTCAAATCATTAATTCATGGTTTTTACTAACCGGTATCAGTATGTAGTTACTTCGGCATCACTTTGAAACGTGTATTACAATTAAATCACGGCCAAATATGTTCATTTTGTTGTAGTTGGTATCTCCCATAGGATTTACATAGAGATACGCCCCGCCCCCTCTCCAGCGCCTCTTGTTTGAATGACAGGAGCAAACACAGCTGACAGCCGCGGTGAAACTCGAGCGATTAGAGCGATGCGAAAAAAACATGAATTAATGCTTTATTAATTCATGGTTTTTAAGGGGCTTATCTCCATGTAAATACTACGGTAGACTACCCAATATTCGCATCGCTCTAATCGCTCGAGTTTCACCGCGGCTGTCAGCTGTGTCATTCAAACAAGACGCGCTGGAGAGGGGGCGGGGCGTATCTCCATGTAAATCCTATCGGAATCGGATCGATCAGGCTAAACTAACCTGTAGCTGCTCCATCCACACTCACAACAACATCATACAGACGTAAACCCACCACTGCCCTACCCACTAAGTGACAGTGACTGTCGGTACAAAAGGTCCCATCAGCTGTTCATATCACAATTGACACCTTTGCAGTCCTTGAAAAGAGTCTTTTGACTCTGAAAATCAATCTGTCAGGCTAAACTAACTTGTAGCTGCTCCGTCCACACTCACAACAACGTCATACAGACGTAAATAAAGCGGCGACTGTATTCGCCATGACATAGACAGTCTGTGTTTTGTACTTGTTTAACTTTTGTCCAGTTTCTGAACAGATATGAGGAGCTGTGAGCTCTGAGTGTGTGCTAACAGCTAACGGCTGATGTGTTGGGACATGTTGCGCTGTCGGGTGGTGACCAATCACGAAGCGTCATTTCTTGACTGGCAGCAAAAACAACCAATCACAGCAGTGCTTCTCTGGCTGGCTCTGTCCAATCACAAACAAGAAGTGTTATCCCTTAAGGAATACCCTTTCCGTCCAATGTGAAATGCTGTGGCGTTTTCTGAAATGCTGTTGTGTTTTGTGAAATGCTGTTGTGTTTTCTGAAATGCTGTGGTGTTTTCTGAAATGCTGTTGTGTTTTGTGAAATGTTGTTGTGTTTTCTGAAATGCTGTGGCGTTTTCTGAAATGCTGTTGTGTTTTTGAAATGCTGTTGTGTTTTCTGAAATGCTGTTGTGTTTTCTGAAATGCTGTGGTGTTTTCTGAAATGCTGCAGCGTTTTGTGAAATGCTGTGGTGTTTGCACTTCAGGGCCACCGTACATAATGGCAATAACTGACCATTTGATAGTATATAGAGTCTATGTTATAGACAAAGATTAAGCACAAGGTCATACACATGTATTAAGGGGGGGATACGTATATTCACTCAGTACACCAGCGACGTGCAGTCAGGGAAGGCAGGGGAGGCAGAGCCTCACCTGTCATACTCCAATGTAACGGAGAAACAACTAAAGAAAAACTAAATAGTAATAATAATAAAATGTCTCCACTGATCTGTGTTGTAAGTGTGATTTATGTATGATTCCAATCGCTTTTTATAGTCAAAATCAGCAAATTTGCCGAGCTCCGCTACAACTACGGGGAGCGATGAGATAAAGTGAGTTAGGGACGTGCTCTGCCTCACGTAAGCCCACAGTAACTGGCTGGAGCGCGGGCACTAATTTTGCGCGGGCACTTATTTTGTGAGCGCGCTCAAGCCAGTTACTGTGGGGTAAGGTGAGGCACAGATGAGATCTGCCTCACCTCAGAATGCGTCACCCCACAGAAATTGGCTGGAAAGCGGGCCCTAAGCGCATGCCTGTTACCATCTCACTGTAGGTCACAAATGTAATGTTTGTAGATCCCTTTATTACATTTATCCTCGCCATCCATAATCTCTAAATAATTTATTTCACGTATATATGATATTTAGGCTCGCTGGTCTCATCATACAACGGCAATGAAAAAAGCACCAGGGGAGGCAGCCATAACCTCTGCCGCACTGAAGGGGGCGCACGTGAGCCCACAGGTTCTTGTTGCTACTGTTATTCTACGCAGAGACGGTAGACGCAAACAACAAGCTAGACTTTTGAAACTACAGGAAGATAAGGAGAGTTTTACAAAAAAGTAATAGAGATTGTTGTCCAGAAGGATAGAATGGACTTCATCTTCAAGTCAAGGTAAGACCACAATTGTAATGAAAATGGGATCTTACTAAGAAAGAACAATCCAATATTTAGATTTTGGGTATCCTTTTGTTGAACGGTCTGTTTAAAATGAATCGAAGCATCAGACTAAAAAAGGTTTTGAAAATCCGATATTTCGATTAAGGTCAAAATATAATATTTGTAAATCTGACTCTGAAAGAGTCAGTGCCTCACCAGCCATGAACCTCACCGCACGTCACTGCAGTACACACATCTTCATAAACCAAAGAAACTGTAGGCACTTTAGAGCAGAGGCTGCAACTATGTGGACATAAAGACAAACAAAAAAAATCTATATATATAAAATCTATATAACATAAATATGTACGTGTAAGATCATAAAAATAGCCTATAATTCGGTGTTTTTCAAAATATACTTTAAGTTTCATCCCAGTGAATTTTTACAACTCTCCACACCATTTTATGTAAAAAGTAATGTTAGCAAGGGCCAAGGTATAGTTTCTTGTATATTTTCATTAATGTGGGTGAACTCGTATCAGTAAAAACAGTCAAACATAACTGCAAACCAAACATAATGCTTTACTTCAAATAAGAAGTTGCAACGTTGAGTCATTTTTTCCATCTTCTACATGCACAGTGATTAGCATGTGAGGATAAAAAGCCATTTAAATGCATTGACACTCAAAAAGCCCAAGTCGAAGCCTCATTCTTTAAAGTAATACTAAAGGCCCGGACACACCAAGCTGACAACAAAGAACTAACACCTGACTGTTGCGTCGCCTCGCGTCTCTGCGTTTTGGCCAACAGTTGCACTGGAACACACCGCAAAGACTTCAGCCGACGGCCAAGAAGCACGTACGAACTGCGCATGCGTGAGTGGCAATAACTCTCCTTACCAGCAGGCGGCGGTAGTGTGTATTCGTCATTCAAAAGACGCAACAACCGGAAGACAGACTGCGTGATACACCGAGAGAAGAAGAACAGACTGCGTGATATAAACAAACAACAAATAGCGTGTGCGTTCCATTTTCACTCTACAGCGAGAAGCTCATGGGGCTTTCCCGAACCTGTGTCGAGAGCTGGAGTTAAATTAAATCTCAGATTTGCCTTCTTAATAGTTTGTTTGGGTCCCTCACTTCCGCTTCGCTTCTCATGCACTGATTCGCTAAGCTGAACAGCCAATCAGAGTGATTTCTTTTGCCGACTGCCTGCCGGGTTTTCGGCCGAAAAGGCGTCGGCACGGCTGAAAAAACCCGACGGTGCGGGACACACCAATCTGAGTAGGGCATGTCGACGCTCATCGTCGGCCTGACGCCCACCGACGCCGATAATCGGTCTGGTGTGTCCGTGCCTTTATAAGCGGCATTTTCTTCCCCCCGTAATTATAACTGTTGGTGCGGTTCAGCGCTTACAGAAAGTTTCTTGCTCAACATTTGGGTGTTGGTCGAAGAGTTCATCAATGTGTTGATTGCTGATAAATGTTCTTACGCAGTCACGATGACTTGACATCTGATACGATCTTCACACTTCCCCCTTCCCAGCTAGCTTGTTATGTTGCATACTTGTAAACACAATGATGAAGACCTTGACCATTTCCCTATACTGGTGTTTTCAAATGCCATAGTCATGCTGGTTTCACAAACTGTTTTTCTGATGAACAAATAATATTTACATTTTCTAGAACATCTTTAAAAGAAGTTATGAGGCAAGACTTAGTTAAAGACTGCTGACAACATGTGCGTTTTTCATACATTTGAATTTAACGGTGATGTGTATCTATCTTGCACTAATATTTTGCACATTCTATGTACAATTTTGCACTAATGTACATTCTCAAATATTGAAGTGACTGTTATTGATTCTTGTGTTTTTATTTAGGTCTTAATGTTTGCACATGTCAAAACGTGTCTTTGATTCTGTGTATATATATACATATTTGCACACATATTTTATATACATTTGTTTTTATATTCGGGATTGTGGGAAACGGCATTTCGATCTCTGTCTGTACACACAAACTGGAAGATTGACAATAAAGTTGACTTTGACTAATATGAGTGTCTACTTCGGATTGAACCTATAGACATACATGACCCTACTGTATATGCAAGTTTTTTTCTTTGTTAATTAATAATGGTCAAATAAAATATAAAAGTAGAACAAAATAAATAAAAAATGCATGTATAGCTTCATTCTGAGACTACTTAACTATGACAGGGTTTAATATCACCTGTAGGTCTAAAAATTACACTAATAAATTGAAATTCTCAAATTAATTTAACATTTAGTGTTTTTGAGGATGACCAATGAAAACATTATGAGTTCCGTATTTTCTCACAGATTGATTGTGGGCTTTTGATATGACCCTATTTTTTCTACTTAAAGGTAACAGTAACGTGACAGATGGAAGTGAGACTCCAACCACTTTAGGAGAATAGCACGTTAAACCCACCACTGCCCTACCCACTAAGTGACAGTGACTGTCGGTACAAAAGGTCCCATCAGCTGTTCATATCACAATTGACACCTTTGCAGTCCTTGAAAACAGTCTTTTGACTCTGAAATCAATCTGTTGGAAGGTAAAAAGCTAATATTTCATCTTTATTTTGACTTGAATTAATGCAAAATCATGTATGTGACAGCTAAGACAGTTATTTGAACATTAAAACTCTGTTAGCTTTTTCAGATTAAATTAGCTCAGTATTCATAGCAAACTAATTTATACAAAGTATACTCACCAGAAAATGAAGTAAACAGTATCTAGTATATGGAAGTTCAGACGAGTACAAATAAGAGTGCAGAGTCATGGTTAACTCTATATGTATTTTTGTTTTTTAGGATGAAGTTGGTTATGATATTTCTTGTGCTGTCGCTGGTCGTCCTCATGGCCGAACCCGGAGAGTGTTTTTTTAGACACTTTAAATCTCTGTGGAAAGGTGCCAGGACGGCCTGGAGAGGTAAATCAAAATCACACATTCTGTATTGATGGACCACAAATTAGGACAAACAGCAGGATCCGTCAACAATCCTTTTGTATAAACTGTCCATGAGTTTATCACTGTTTCATAATTGACTGTACTATAGAGCTTTAACTTAACTAACTTAAGTATACAAAAGTATTAGCATCAAAATATACTTGAAGTACAAAAAGTAAAAGTACTCATTCTGCACAATGGCCCTTTTCAGAATCATACAACGTAGAATTATCTGCCAATTTGTACTTGGAACGTAACTCAAAAGTAAAAAGTACTCGTTATGCAGAATGGATCTTTCCACAGTATGATTTATTATGGTTTTATTTCACCCTTTCTTCATACATGTAAGAGCATTTTAGTTTTGTTTTGTCAATATGGACTCCATGTAGAGGCTTGAGTAGATGAGTAATACAGTACTGCATTATACCGTATCAGCATTTCAAGTGTTTTTAAATGTACAAAGCAACTGTGAGTGTTAATTTAAATGTGGTGGAGTAAAAAGTACAATATCTGCTTCTGAAATGTAAATACTAATGTAAAGTACAAATATGTCAAACAAGTACATAAGAACAATACTTGAGTGCACGTACTTAGCTATTTCCCACTACTGCCCTTACAGAGGGCATCATCAATGTAAACATTTAAAACATACTTAAATGATTTAATGTTTGTTTTTGTTTTGTTTACATAATAATAACCAGGTGTGGGAGCGCTACTTACAGAGGACATATTATGCACATTTTCAGGTTCATTTTTGTATTTTGTGCCTCTTGATTACGTTTTTTTGTGACTAAAATCTTTACATTCAACCCGTGTAGAAACAGGTCTCAGTATCAGCCCAGACGTGACGTGGACTACGACCAAGCTCCGCGTGTTTGGCACGACTGAATCTTTCCAAAAGCAAGAAACATTTGTATGGAGGCACTTGAGATTTTGTGATTTTGGGCACTGATCCAATTGGTTTTGAAAAATGTAAAACATTGCATACTGTCCTGCTGAATAAAGCTTTGATAGAAAAAGTCATCTCTGCTTTGTCGCTCTATTTTAAGTTCCTGTAACTTTATATCAACATTGTTTTTTAATGTTTATATTAGCGTTTGTAGATCTGAAGGAAGTACATTCATGAAATAATACGAGATAATTACTTTAACAATGTCTGTTTCTGAGTGAAATTGTGTCTCTGAAAAATGGCCTTTTTTTAATGTGATCTAATACAAAACGTATGATTCCTAGTCACTGTGATGCATGGACTTCACAGACACCGCATGCATGGTTAGTGTTGAAAAATGCACAATGTGGTTTTATTTATTATGATATTATTTTGTAAGATATACGTGAAAAACTATTTCTCGAAGCCTGGTTACACAATATTTTTAAACCAATACAATTCTTAGTATCTGGAAACAGCATGCACTGTCAATCAAATGTAAAAGTTACTGAAAATAATGATAATGTGAACAATTAATGTTTAACAATAAGATATATTTAAGTTCATTTTGTTGGTGTTATTTCACAATTACACACACACACACACACACACACACACACACACACACACACACACACAGGTGATCGGGGATGAGTCTGTTGTCATCGTTCCACAGAACTTGATATTGCAAAACTCAGTGTTGTGAAATATATGCTAAATATATGTAAAGTTCCACCATACCTTTATAAAGACACAGGTTAGACAGAGAGATTCACATCACTTCAAGATCTCACTTTGCACTCTTGACAAGCCTCTTGGTTCAGACTCTCAATCAGGTGAAATATTTTACATTTGTTACTTAAGGAAGTCTTTGGGATTTGACATTGCATATATACTCTGACTTATAGCTGTAGTAAATTGGTGGATGAAATAGTTTGATTGAGTGACACATGTTGTGTTTTAGTTTTTCAGGATGAAGTGTGCTATGATGTTCCTGGTGTTGACGCTGGTGGTCCTCATGGCTGAACCTGGGGAGGGAAGAGCGAATGTGATTCAGGGCAATGGCAACAATAATCAAAATAACGGTCATAATGGTAAGGTCACATTGTGTGTCCACTGAGAGTAAATGTATTGCTTTGGCGTTTTAGTCCATTCTAAAGCAAAAGTCCTTTGTGGGAATTTTGGACCCGCCAACAATTTGGTTCCAAATAATGCTGAAATCGTTGTTACGTCGCATCACTTAAAGAGGCTCCATAATGCTTTTTGGGGTTTTTCCCTTGTGTGCTACTCTCTCTTCCAAATCAAATATTAGAACTCCAATATAATAATGAATGTTTATAAAACGGATTATCATAAACTATAATGCACAGTATCACAAAGAATAATGCATCGCACTAAACGTTTTTTTCTCTCTTTTTTAATTAGGTGGCACACAGTACGGGTAAGGTATTTTTCTTGATATTTCAATTATTTGAAGGTGCTTTTGATGCATGATTTGTTTTATTTTTGTCTAAATTATTAATCTTCTTTCTCTGCAACAGAGCGATGAAAGCGCAGGAAGCGATGAAAGCGCAGGAAGCGATGGAACAACGTGCGTTCCAACAAGAGAACGACTTTGCCTGAGTCCATGATGGTCCATCTGATCAAACAAATGCTTTCTTCTGCTTTTCTTCAACAAAATATGTAATCACCTATCTGTTTTACATTGATCTATTTGGAATAAATCTGCATTGCATTACAAAAATCATCTATCTCTTGTATTATTTTAAAGGAAAATCTAATTAAATCAGGATGGAAATGATGTGAATTGTGTGATATGGCATTAATACAATCCCAACCTAGTTAACCCTCTGGAGTCTAAGGGTATTTTCTCGATTTTTAGATGTTTCCTTAAATCACCTTTTAAATGTATTTGTTATAAAATGGCACCCCATGTGTTACATATCAAAATGTTCAGGACAGTCTCTGGTCTTGCTATAAATGCAAGTCACTCACCTTAGAGCACTGAGTGATTAGATAATTAGCTTTAAAGCTGAACATTTGACATCTGATTTTTGGAAATCTTCAAAACACTTGTGAAAACACAAATGTACTCATTTCATCCAATTTTGTGGTGTTTAGATTTGGTTTACCAAAGTCTTAAGTTGACAAAAGTAGTGAAATATATGGATTACACTGTATATAAATGTGTAATTCATGTCTAAAATGAAAAAAATGTAATTCGAATTTTGAGTAAAATAGGTGTTTATCACTCTACTTTCACCACAGCAGGGACTGAGATACATTAGAACTGAATAATGACTTCATATTACATACCAAGGTTCATGTGATGTGTACAAATACAAATTGAGCATTAGAATTTTTTTTACAACCAACAATTTATTAGAAATATGTTTTTTTCAACCAACTATTTATAAATATAAGAAACTGGAAAATCTCACTATTTACAATATTGAACATCAGAACTTTCAACCAACTATTCATTATACATGTAAAGACAGTGTCAAGGTCTTTGTCTGTCTTCCAAGACAGTGGGTCTGGCTGCTGTGTAGGTGGTGGGTCACGTGTGCTCTACGAGACCTCCACGAGATTTCCACAAGACCTCCACGAGACCTCCTTGCTGGCTGGGTTGATGGTGATGGCTGTGGCAGAGCCTTTGTGCTGAGGTGTATCTTGACCTGGTGGCAGGCACAGATGGAGGTGGAGGCAGCTATAGTGATGCTGGTCCTCTGGTCCTTGATGGTGATGGCTCTGGTGAAGGCCCTTGATCCACGGTAGATCTTGACCTGGGGGCAGGCACAGATGGAGGTTCTGGCTGCTGGATAAATGCCGCCTGTGGGCCGCTATGCCCAGACAGCTGTGAAACGTCTCTGTAAAACAAATTCAAATGTATGAACGTATTATGACAATAATTACTACTAATTTCATTGAAATAAAGTTCAAATAAAATGTTGCTCAAGCACAGATAACAATGCACACATAAAATAAAAGTTTGGGAGGTGGGACAGGTCTCTCTCTCTCTCTCTCTCTCTCTCTCTCACACACACAGGTATTTCCAGTTACTTTACATTCAGTATAAAATCACAGACACACATATACATACATCTGATAACAAAGTCTCATCTGTACAGGACAGTATGGTAAAATAATCACAGGCACACATATAAATAAATGTATGACAAAGTCTAATCTGTACAGAACAGTATGATAAAATAGTTGATGGCAAAAACATGTCTATAGTCACTGTAAATGTCTCCGTTGTGGGACGAATAAAGGATTATTTGAATCATCTACACATGTAATCTCACTTTTAAACGCCAAAATAACGTTTACACATAAAACACGTTAACACAGAGTAAACGTTTGCTAATGGAGAGTCTATTTTGTCCCAAGAAAAAGTTCATGACTATCCATCAAAAAAAAGATCAATAAACCTACTGTTCATTTTCGCGGTATTCCCACAAATTGCCAGTACACTATTACTGTAATATTTACACTTACCCATGTCCAAATGGATCCTTGTTGTCCCTGTGTTCTTCTTTTTCAGAAGAGTCGAAGACTTCAGGTTCTGAGGCTCTATCTTCACTGCTGCTATAGCGAAAAAAATCTCAAGCGAAGTCGGCAACTGTAAAGTTTTTTTTTGCCATTTTCTCTGTCTCTCTCTCTCTTCCTCACAGACGTAAACTGATCGGAGACACGTGGTTTATGTTTTTTTTTCTTGGTGGGTAGGTCCTTAGTGATTTCTCGAGTGTCCATTGGTCATTTCAGACCAACGTGGCTGCCGGCCGAGATTTCCTTGACGGACACACGAATCCACCAATCCCACACCGTGTAACGCCAAGTCAGGCTGCTTTGAGCAGCCCTATTGGCTGCTGTGCCCTGTATACAGTCTCATATGAGGTACCGCTGGAAAGCTACACTTCCAGCGATTCCGCGGTTATCTGAATCGTATTTCTACTCCTTATAATCGAAAATATATGATTAAATACGTAAAATATGCGCACCTGTCCACCGACTCCAGGGTTAAAGACATGAAACACATTACAGGTGAAGAATTACAGATGAAATTGGAGTAAAAATCATTCAGGTCAGAGTCCATGACTACACCTATTTCTCTCATTTTCTGTTGTTTTTAACGTTGCCAGCTGAAGCTCAGCGCTGGCTTTTATTCGTTCCTCATTGATTCCAAAAACAATTACCTCAGTTTTATCTTTTTAATTTAAGAAAGATGGACACATTCCATCATTGATTTCTTCAATGCACTTACTCAGTGTTTGAATTGGATCATAGTCTCCTGGTGAATTTAGATGTTAAAGAGAAGAGGCCCCGGGATGGAGCCTTGAGGAACCCCACATGTCATATTTGTCAACTCAGATGTGTAGTTACCTATATAAACAAAGTTTTTCCTGTCCTTAACCTGTACGTTTTTGACTTATCATTAAAGCTAACCTGAACCTTTATAATTTAAGGTATAGACAGATACGTTCAGTTAATTTAGAAATATTGTCAAATATCTAAGGATTAAAGGTGGGGTATGTAATTCACTTCAGAAACACTTTTTGTTATATTCCATGGAAAACTCTTAACATCCCGATAGCAATGAATATATTAAATGCTTTGACAATAAATACATAAAAAAATGTCATCTGTGGAAGCCGTAGCGCTGTAAAAAGCACACCAATCATTTTAGCCGGTCCGGCTAAAATAACTGGATGGCCTACCTGCCTGTCAGCCTTCCATCTGTGCACAAACTTATCTCGTGCCCTCATTGGTCATGTGCGCGTTCGTGTGTGTTGGAGGAGGGGCTCTGTAAGGAAGTCTGAAGGAAGAGGCAGATTTTTTCCGGTTGTGTACTTTCAAATTCTAGCGCACTCGAGCTGGTTTCTCCATTCTTACATACCCTACCTTTAATGGTGTGGTTGTCTTATGTTTGGACAAATCATGATATTGTGTTGAGTCTTATTGAGCTGCTTTGTGATTTAAATAAAAAGGAAATAGGGTGCATTTGAGAAGTTTATCCTTTTTATTTTGTTACTTAAAGAAAGGCATTGCAAAATAAGTTCAGTTTTGTTATCAATATTACATCCGCAATATCTTAATGAATGTCGATAAAGCCTTACAATATATTATGATGAATTATACTGCATACAAACATTAATGCAATGTCCTCTTTGTTTTGTTTTTCTCTCAAGTCTTCCATAGGTAAGGTCTTTTGCTTGATACTTGTTTACATTTATAATAAAAAAGGGCCCTTGTTGCATTATTTGTTGAATTCCTGAGCTGAACTCTTTGAATCTCCTCTCTCCACCCACCAGACTTTTCGGGAATAAAAAATACGAAGCGATGATGGAGCAGGAAGCGTTGGAGCGTGCGCTGGAACAAGAGAGAAAGTTTGCCTGATGGAGAAACCCCCAAAACTTTGTTTCAGATGAAAATAAATGCTTCTTTAAAAATGAATTGACTCAATGTGCTAACCATTGCTCAAATTAGAATAAATCTGCACTGTAACGGCAAAATATGTCTCCCTTGTCTTATTTAAAAGATAATTCAGAATGTATTTGTTTTTTTAATTAATTACGATTAAGATTAACTGATTTAAATAAACAAAAAAATGATTGCTAAGCTTTTCTGACCCATTTCTCTAGGGTCAGTTAGCCCATATTTTGGGTCAATGATGATACAGTTTTTTTCCTTAAGCTAACATATAGAAGTTAGGTAAGAAATTCAGAAAGTATATAAATGTTTAAAGTTGCAAATCAAGATATTTCCCCATCGATGTGGAAAGACTCTGTTGTCATCGTCTAGACAGAACACCACATTGCAAAATACAATGATATATACAATGTTGCCAAATATATGCTAAACATATGTAAAGTTCCACCATACCTTTATAAAGACACAGGTTAGACAGAGAGATTCACATCACTTCAAGATCTCACTTTGCACTCTTGACAAGCCTTTGGTTCAGACTCTCAATCAGGTGAAATATTTTACATTTGTTATTTAATGAAGTCTTTGGGATTTGACATTGCATATATACTCTGACTTATAGCTGTAGTAAATTGGTGGATGAAATAGTTTGATTGAGTGACACATGTTGTGTTTCAGTTTTTCAGGATGAAGTGTGCTATGATGTTCCTGGTGTTGACGCTGGTGGTCCTCATGGCTGAACCTGGGGAGGGTTGGTTTTGGAAACATGTCGGTCCATTATTGAATGGTAAGGTCACATTGTGTGTCCACTGAGAGTAAATGTATTGCTTTGGCGTTTTAGTCCATTCTAACATAAAAAGCAAAAGTCCTTTTTGGGAATTTTGGCCCGCCAACAATTTGGTTCCAAACAAATGCAGAAATCGTTGTTACGTCGCATCACTCAAAGAGGCTCCATAATGCTTTTTGGGTTTTTCTCTTGTGTGTTACTCTCTCTTCCAAATCAAATATTAGAATTCCTATAAAATAATGAATGTTTATAAAACGGCTTATAATAAATTATAATGCACAGTATCACAAAGAATAATGCATCGCACTAAACGTTTTTTTCTATCTCTCTTTTTTAATTAGGTGCCTCAAAGATCCATAGGTAAGGTATTTTTCTTGATATTTCAATTATTTAAAAGTGCTTTTTATGCATGATTTGTTTTATTTTTGTCTAAACTCTACGGATCTTTTCTCTCTCTGCACCAGAATGTTGTCCGGGAAAGAACTTGAAGCGATGAGAGCGCAGGAAGCGATGAGAGCGCAGGAAGCGCAGCAGGAAGCGATGGAACGACGATGGAACATCGTGCGTTCCAACAAGAGAACGACTTTGCCTGAGTCCATGATGGTCCATCTGATCAAACAAATGCTTTCTTCTGCTTTTCTTCAACAAAATATGTAATCCACCTATCTGTTTTAAATTGATCTATTTGGAATAAATCTGCATTGCATTACAAAAATCATCTATCTCTTGTATTATTTTAAAGGAAACATCTAATTAAATCAGGATGGAAATGATGTGAATTGTGTGTTATGGCATTAATACAATCCCACCTAGTTAAAGACATGAAACACATTACAGGTGAAACATTACAGATTAAATTGGTGTAAAAATCATTCAGGTCAGAGTCCATGACTACACCTATTTCTGTCATTTTCTGTTGTTTTTAACGTTGCCAACTGAAGCTCAGCGCTGGCTTTTATTTGTTCTTCATTGATTCCAAAATTAATGACCACAGTTTTATCTTTTTAATTTAAGAAAGATGAACACATTCCATCATTGATTTCTTCAATGCACTTACTCAGTGTTTGAATTGGATCATAGTCTCCTGGTGAATTTAGATGTTAAAGAGAAGAGGCCCCGGGATGGGGCCTTGAGGAACCACATGTCATATTTGTCGACTCAGATGTGTAGTTACCTATATAAACAACGTTTTTCCTGTCCTTAACCTGTACGTTTTTGACTTATCATTAAAGGTAACCTGAACCTTTATAATTTAAGGTATAGAAAGATACGTTCAGTTAATTTAGAAATATTGTCAAATATCTAAGGATTAAAGGTGGGGTAGGTAATTCACTTCAGAAACACTTTTTGTTATATTCCATGGAAAACTCTTAACATCCCGATAGCAATGAATAATTAAATGCTTTGACAATAAAAATTTAAAAAATGTCATCTGTGGAAGCCGTAGCGCTGTAAAAAGCACGACCAATCATTTTAGCCGGTCCGGCTAAAATAACTGGATGGCCTACCTGCCTGTCAGCCTTCCATCTCGTGCACAAACTTATCTTGTGCCCTCATTGGTCATGTGCACGTTCGTGTGTGTTGGAGGAGGGGCTCTGTAAGGAAGTCTGAAGGAAGAGGCAGATTTTTTCCGGTTGTGTACTTTCAAATTCTAGCGCACTCGAGCTGGTTTCTCCATTCTTACCTACCCTACCTTTAATGGTGTGGTTGTCTTATGTTTGGACAAATCATGATATTGTGTTGAGTCTTATTGAGCTGCTTTGTGATTTAAATAAAAAGGAAATAGGGTGCATTTGAGAAGTTTATCCTTTTTTTTTTGTTACTTAAAGAAAGGCATTGCAAAATAAGTTCAGTTTTGTTATCAATATTACATCCGCAATATCTTAATGAATGTCGATAAAGCCTTACAATATATTATGATGAATTATACTGCATACAAACATTAATGCAATGTCCTCTTTGTTTTGTTTCTCTCTCAAGTCTTCCATAGGTAAGGTCTTTTGCTTGATACTTGTTTACATTTATAATAAAAAAGGGCCCTTGTTGCATTATTTGTTGAATTCCTGAGCTGAACTCTTTGAATCTCCTCTCTCCACCCACCAGACTTTTCGGGAATAAAAAATACGAAGCGATGATGGAGCAGGAAGCGTTGGAGCGTGCGCTGGAACAAGAGAGAAAGTTTGCCTGATGGAGAAACCCCCAAAACTTTGTTTCAGATGAAAATAAATGCTTCTTTAAAAATGAATTGACTCAATGTGCTAACCATTGCTCAAATTAGAATAAATCTGCACTGTAACGGCAAAATATGTCTCCCTTGTCTTATTTAAAAGATAATTCAGAATTTAAGATTAAGATTAACTAATTTAAATAAACAAAAAAAATGATTGCTAAGCTTTTCTGACCCATTTCTCTAGGGTCAGATTGCCCATATTTTGGGTGAATGATGATATCGTGTAGACAGAACACCATATTGCAAAATACAATGATATATACAATGTTGCCAAATATATGCTAAATATATGTAAAGTTCCACCATACCTTTATAAAGACACATGTTGGACAGAGAGATTCACATCACTTCAAGATCTCACTTTGCACTCTTGACAAGCCTTTTGGTTCAGACTCTCAATCAGGTGAAATATTTTACATTTTTGTTATTTAATGAAGTCTTTGGGATTTGACATTGCATATATACTCTGACTTATAGCTGTAGTAAATTGGGGAATGAAATAGTTTGAGTGACACATGTTGTGTTTTTGTTTTTCAGGATGAAGTGTGCTATGATGTTCCTGGTGTTGACGCTGGTGGTCCTCATGGCTGAACCTGGGGAGGGTTGGTTTTGGCATCATGTCAATAAGGCATTGAGTGGTAAAGTCACATTGTGTGTCCACTGAGAGTAAATGTATTGCTTTGGCGTTTTAGTCCATTCTAACATAAAAAAGCAAAAGTCCTTTGTGGGACTTATGGACCCGCCACAATTTGGTTCCAAACAAATGCAGATATCGTTGTTACGTCGTATCACTTAAAGAGGCTCCATAATGCTTTTTTTTTTCCCTTGTGTGCTACTCTCTCTTCCAAATCAAATATTAGAACTCCAATATAATAATGAATGTTTATAAAACTGCTTATAATAATTTATAATGCACAGTATCACAAAGAATAATGCATCGCACTAAACGTTTTTTTCTCTCTTTTTTAATTAGCTGCCGAAAGAGTCCATGGGTAAGGTATTTTTCTTGATATTTCAATTATTTGATGCATGATTTGTTTTATTTTTGTCTAAACTCTACGGATCTTTTCTTTCTCTGCACCAGAATGTTGTCCGGGCAAGAACTTGAAGCGATGAAAGCGCAGCAAGCGCAGATGCGCAGGATGCGCAGGATGCGCAGGAATTGCAGGAAGCGCATGAAGCGCAGGAAGCGCAGGAAGCGATGAAAGCACAGGAAGCGATGGAACAACGTGCGTTCCAACAAGAGAACGACTTTGCCTGAGTGCATGATGGTCCATCTGATAAAACGAGGGGTTACGTATGGTAACCCTTGTTATATAAACACAGGCGGAGCCCTCTACTGGACTCTATGGGTACTACCTTATCATGCGAGCATTCAGCTACTGAGAATTCTATAGACGTAGCCGGCCCCGGGGCGGGCCTACCTGAATGCGTGCACAAGCCCACCGTATATAAGGCGGCCACGCCTCCCGTTCCCGTCATCCTACACTTCTCTTCAGCGAGCAGCATAGGACAGACAGGGCCCCTGAGTACAGGGCTCCGCCTGTGTTTATATAACAAGGGTTACCATACGTAACCCCTCCTTATATCTCTCAGAGGCTCCACCCTCTACTGGACTCTATGGGTACAGTGGGCGGAGCCCCGAAGTATACACGCGCTGTCGTCCCACAACAACGCTGTTCCATCTCACTGTCTCTGACCGGCTTTCTGGTTAGCAGCCGCTGCGCCTCACTCACCTGTCCCTCGGTCGTAACCGTGGAGAAAAAATTGGGGCTGCGGCTAACAGAGCACACCCTGACGCGCTTACCCCGCGGAGGTGTGCTATGGCGTGGACTCCCCCCCCCCTGCCCTAAAGCAGGGGGAAAGAGTCCTCCAGCCCCTATGGGCCCATGTGCGCGTCACGTCCCCCGGGGCCGGGGGCCGGGGGCCTAGGGAAAAACGTAAGCGCATTACGCCCGGGGAGGGGGTCAGATGCCCACTGACCCACAGCCCCCCTCCCTCCTCACCAGTCCTGCGTTGCTCCAGCAAGCACAGACGATGAAAAGGAGCCAGACACGTCCAAGAGATAAAACTTTATGAAGGGCCCTGGCGTTGACCAAGACGCCACCGTGCATATGTCCTCCACACTCACACCGTTAAATAAGGCTGTTGACACAGCCATAGCTCGTGTAGAGTGTGCACGGACCCCCGTGGGGAAGGCTCTCCCCGCCTGTCAGTAGGCATGTGCAATGCACTCGCAGAGCCAGCCTGCCAGGCGTTTCTTGCCGCCCCGAAGCACACAGCTGTTCAGTGCGTCTAAGGGCAGCCGTGCGCTCCACATAACACGCTAGCGCACGCACCGGGCAGAGGAGGTGCAATTTAGCCTCCCTCGCCCCACTATGGGGTGGAAGATTAAAGCCCCCCAACTGAATAGCCCTCGACCTGAACGCACTCCTTAGGCTCTTGGGCACAAAGGAGTGGTTCGGTCTGAGTGTCGCCCCGCTCTGGTCACCCCGGATCAACAAGCAACACGGATGCACCGATAGAGCGGTTAACGCGGACACTCTCTTGGCTGACGTTAAGGCAAGTAGCAATGCTGTCTTCCACGACAGTGCTTTTAGGGAGGAGAGCTCCAGAGGCTCAAATGGTTCTGAGACCAGAGCCTCGAGCACCAGCGGCAGGTCCCACTGCGGGATGGAGGCGTGCACTACTGGGCGCAGCCTCCTGACCCCCGTAAAAACCGCAACATTAGTGGCTGAGAAAAGGCTGACCTGCCGTCAATCCCTCATGGCAGGACGAGATGGCTGCTGCATACACTTTCACTGTGGAATGAGCAAACCCTCTGTCCACCAATAACTGTAAGTACGACAAAATAGATCCCAACTCACAAGATAGGGGCTCTATTTTCCGCTCCTCACCATCGCAGGAATCTCAGCCACTTCGGCCTGTAACAGGCTGTGGTGGATCCCGCTCTAGCTGCCTGGATAGACTGAATAACACTATCAGACAATCCAACCTGTCTTAGCCTGTCCCTCTCAGGGGCCAAGCCTGGAGAGGTCGGCCCAGAGTAGGTAACGCCCCGATTGCATCTGCCTCTTGAGACATCGCCCCCCAGAACTGGGGAAGCACCCAGGGGCTGGCCCACCTTCATCTGTGTCATCCCTGAGTACCACGGAGCCCTGACGCGATCCGGCGCTACTAGGATGATTGACAGACATTCCCGCCTCACTCTCCCCAGGAGAGGGAGAATTAGACGCAGCGGTGGAAAGGCGTAGAGCAGCTTTCTTGGCCATGGCTTATTTGCAGACGCGTCCCCCCCCCAAGGGCGGGTCATCGCTCAAAGCCATGGAGAACCACAGGGCACAGTGGCTGTTGCGCCGGCTGACGAAGAGATCCACCTCTGCTGTACCGAACCGGGCCCAGATCTGCTTCACCACCTCCGGGTGAAGCGCCCACCATGGCAGGGGGGCGCCCCTCGACATGAGGTCGGCCCCCCCTGTTCTCCAGACCCGGAATGTGGAGGGCTCTCAGAAATAACACCACCTCTGAAGGCCATAACCACAGTTGCTCCGCTGTGGTCAACAAAGCGGTGGAGCGGACTCCGCCCTGCCTGTTGATATATGCCACTGTGGTGCTGTTGTCGCTCCTGACCATTACATGTCTCCCCCGAATTAAGGGTTTGAAATGCTGGAGGACCACCACTACTGCCCGTAGCTCTAGGAGGTTGCTGTGCCGTGTTTCTGTTAGAGACCAGCGCCCACCTATAGCTCCCTTCAGGCAGGCCTCTCCCCATCCTGTTCTCCGTGAACACTGTGAAGGATGTCACACGTCCCAGTGGAGACCCCCTCCGGAGGAGATCCGGGGACCCCCAGAACCGGAGGTTACCCTCCACTGAGGGGGGGATGGTCGCCAGATGTCGTTTGTGCCCCTTGGGATCCAAACGCAGGCTGGAACCACCTCTGCAGGCGGCGCATATGCAGTAACCCGAGCGGGACCACAACGTGAACAGCCGCCATGAGACCCAGAGTCTGCATGCCAGTTAAAGCTGTCACTGTTGCCCCCTGTCGCAGCCTGCGACCCGCCCGAAGCCGAGACGCACGCCTGCTCTCTGACAGGGTGGCGCGCAGCACGCCTGCATCGAGCACCACTCCCAAATACAAAGCCTGTTGGTGAGGTATGGGGGTGCTCTTTTCCCAATTGATCGCAAAGCCCAACTCGGTTAGGTGTAGGACCAATTGTGCTGTGCAAAACATTGCCTGTTCCCTGGACCTGGCCATGACTATGAGGTCGTCCAGGTAAAAGGAAACTCTCATGCCATGGACGTGCAGCGGCTGGAGCGCAGTGGCCACACATTTGCTGAACGTGCGTGGGGATAGGGAGTAGCCGAACGGTAATCTGTTGTACTCGTAGGCTACACCCTGGAAGGCAAAACGCAAATACTTTCTGTGCTTTGGAGCAATTTGGACAAGAAAGTAAGCGTCCTTCAGGTCGATGGTTGTGAACCAATCGCCTGGCTGCACCAATGTGGAGATTCAGGCTGCGAAGATCCAGAATGGGCCAGAATTCTCCTGTCTTCCTGGGAACCAGGAAGTACAGGGAATAGTGCCCTTCCTCTCTGTCTTGAGCGCGCACAGCAGACACTGCTTGTTTTTGCAACAGGTCCTGAACCTCTGCCGAGAGGAAACCTATCTCCCCTCGGGGGGAAGGCCATCCAAAGACCATCCAAAGGCAAACAAGTATTCGGTCCCTGCTGTTTAGATATTTTTAGTTAAGTTATATAGTTAACTCTTTGTCCTCTGCACTTGACTCCAGGAGCATTTGGAAGCTACAGTGCTGTTGTTGCACCGGGATCGACTCTAGGTGTGAGGCTTTAGTGCTTTGATCGAGGGCAGCGTCAGGACAATACCTGTGGGAACACTGGAGCACCCAGAGGAAACCCAGGTCAGCAGAAAAAAAACCGTGGGCTTGGTGGGTTTCAAACTCGGTACGTCCTTGCCGTAAGACACATTTCAAAACATTAGCTACCAAGCCCAATTTTTACACGACTTCTGGCCTCTTGGAAACTTTGCATATGTATATTTCAGAAAATCTAACGCTCCATGATTAGAAAAAATACTGTGAATGGAGATGTGTATCATTATGCAGCAGAGAGTTGGATGACTGTATGACAGGGCTTATGGTAAAAGAAACAGGACTTCTCTAAAGAAAGCCAAGGTTACATTTCTCTTCTTCAATATTTAAGTCCTATAGTTAAAACATGCATCATTTTTTTATTAAACGGCTTCAACGGACCACAACAAAGGTAACTGAGCACAACACGATAACATCAAAAAGAGCTGTATAACACCAAATTTAAGAAAAAAAGGCTTTTGCCTAAACCAGAATCTGTAGCATCACACGCTGCTGTACAAATGAAAATCTTCAAATCATCAAATTAAGTTGTACATAATATGTTTGGTGTTTGCTGCTTCCTCTGAAACAAGTGAAGAATTGTTATTTGCTTTTTTCATTATTCTCACCAAAACATAATGGCAATAACTGACCATTTGATAGTATATAGAGTCTATGTTATAGACAGGGGTGCACATAACTGGTACGCAGGTACGCATGCGCGGCAACAATCTGAAATGCGTACCGTCACTTGTGTCACAAAGCGCATTTGCGTACCGACGTACTTGTGAAGCTTTTTCAGAAGGCAGTTAGATCACCGGACGACAGAGTCGGTCTCCGTGTGCACAGACAGGGCTGCTGTTAACGTCGGTCTGTACAACGGAATTGTGCCAAAATTACGCCGGCTGCGGAGGGAGACTCCCCCTCTTCACTGGAGAACTGCGCTAGAACAGCTGATCACAACGTTCACGCTCTGTGGTCACGAAGTACTCCACTAGCACCCCCCCCCCTTGATGTTCGCGATACAGAGGGCTTGATCAAATAACTTTGAGTGGAGTCAGAAGTTGGAGTACCAAACACTGACTCCAGGTACTCATCTGAGTACCTCACTGAGAAAGTTATGTGCACCTCTGGTTATAGACAAAGATTAAGCACAAGGTCATACACATGTATTGAGGGGGGGATACGTATATTCACTCAGTACACACATCTTCATAAACCAAAGAAACTGTAGGCACTTTAGAGCAGAGGCTGCAACTATGTGGACATAAAGACAAACAAAAAAAATCTATATATATAAAATCTATATTACATTACATTACATTTAGCTGACGCTTTTATCCAAAGTGACTTACAATAAGTGCATTCGACTAAGAAGATACAAACTTGAAGAAAACAGAATCGTATAAGTACATCAGGTTTCATAGAGCCAAAACATTTCAAGTGCTACTCAAGTAGCTTTAGATAAGCCAGTCCTTTATTAGTATATAAGTGCTTTGATAGTAATTCTATTGCTCGAAGTGGAGTCGAAAGAGATGAGTTTTCAGTCTGCGCCCGGAAGATGTGTAGGCTTTCTGCTTTCCTGATGTCAATGGGGAGCATAAATATGTACGTGTAAGATCATAAAAATAGCCTACAATTCGGTGTTTTTCAAAATATACTTTAAGTTTCATTCTAGTGATTTTTTACAACTCTCCACACCATTTTATGTAAAAAGTAATGTTAGCAAGGGCCAAGGTATAGTTTCTTGTATATTGTCATTAATGTGGGTGAATTCGTATCAGTAAAAACAGTCAAACATAACTGCAAACCAAACATAATGCTTTACTTCAAATAAGAAGTTGCAACGTTGAGTCATTTTTTCCATCTTCTACATGCACAGTGATTAGCATGTGAGGATAAAAAGCCATTTAAATGCATTGACACTCAAAAAGCCCAACTCGAAGCCTCATTCTTTAAAGTAATACTAATAAGCGGCATTTTTTCCCCCCCGTAATTATAACTGTTGGTGCGGTTCAGCGCTTACAGAAAGTTTCTTGCTCAACATTTGGGTGTTGGTCGAAGAGTTCATCAATGTGTTGATTGCTGATAAATGTTCTTACGCAGTCACGATGACTTGACATCTGATACGATCTTCACACTTCCCCCTTCCCAGCTAGCTTGTTATGTTGCATACTTGTAAACACAATGATGAAGACCTTGACCATTTCCCTATACTGGTGTTTTCAAATGCCATAGTCATGCTGGTTTCACAAACTGTTTTTCTGATGAACAAATAATATTTACATTTTCTAGAACATCTTTAAAACAAGTTATGAGGCAAGACTTAGTTAAAGACTGCTGACAACATGTGCGTTTTTCATACATTTGAATTTAACGGTGATGTGTATCTATCTTGCACTAATATTTTGCACATTCTATGTACAATTTTGCACTAATGTACATTCTCAAATATTGAAGTGACTGTTATTGATTCTTGTGTTTTTATTTAGGTCTTAATGTGTGCACATGTCAAAACGTGTCTTTGATTCTGTGTATATATAACATATTTGCACACATATTTTTATATACATTTGTTTTTATATTCGGGATTGTGGGAAACGGCATTTCGATCTCTGTCTGTACACACAAACTGGAAGATTGACAATAAAGTTGACTTTGACTAATATGAGTGTCTACTTCGGATTGAACCTATAGACATACATGACCCTACTGTATATGCAAGTTTTTTTCTTTGTTAATTAATAATGGTCAAATAAAATATAAAAGTAGAACAAAATAAATAAAAAATGCATGTATAGCTTCATTCTGAGACTACTTAACTATTACAGGGTTTAATATCACCTGTAGGTCTAAAAATTACACTAATAAATTGAAATTCTCAAATTAATTTAACATTTAGTGTTTTTGAGGATGACCAATGAAAACATTATGAGTTCCGTATTTTCTCACAGATTGATTGTGGGCTTTTGATATGACCCTATTTTTTCTACTTAAAGGTAACAGTAACGTGACAGATGGAAGTGAGACTCCAACCACTTTAGGAGAATAGCACGTTAAACCCACCACTGCCCTACCCACTAAGTGACAGTGACTGTCGGTACAAAAGGTCCCATCAGCTGTTCATATCACAATTGACACCTTTGCAGTCCTTGAAAACAGTCTTTTGACTCTGAAATCAATCTGTTGGAAGGTAAAAAGCTAATATTTCATCTTTATTTTGACTTGAATTAATGCAAAATCATGTATGTGACAGCTAAGACAGTTATTTGAACATTAAAACTCTGTTAGCTTTTTCAGATTAAATTAGCTCAGTATTCATAGCAAACTAATTTATACAAAGTATACTCACCAGAAAATGAAGTAAAAGTATCTAGTATATGGAAGTTCAGACGAGTACAAATAAGAGTGCAGAGTCATGGTTAACTCTATATGTATTTTTGTTTTTTAGGATGAAGTTGGTTATGATATTTCTTGTGCTGTCGCTGGTCGTCCTCATGGCCGAACCCGGAGAGTGTTTTTTAGACACTTTAAATCTCTGTGGAAAGGTGCCAGGACGGCCTGGAGAGGTAAATCAAAATCACACATTCTGTATTGATGGACCACAAATTAGGACAAACAGCAGGATCCGTCAACAATCCTTTTGTATAAACTGTCCATGAGTTTATCACTGTTTCATAATTGACTGTACTATAGAGCTTTAACTTAACTAACTTAAGTATACAAAAGTATTAGCATCAAAATATACTTGAAGTACAAAAAGTAAAAGTACTCATTCTGCACAATGGCCCTTTTCAGAATCATACAACGTAGAATTATCTGCCAATTTGTACTTGGAACGTAACTCAAAAGTAAAAAGTACTCGTTATGCAGAATGGATCTTTCCACAGTATGATTTTATTATGGTTATTATTTCACCCTTTCTTCATACATGTAAGAGCATTTTAGTTTTGTAGTTTGTCAATATGGACTCCATGTAGAGGCTTGAGTAGATGAGTAATACAGTACTGCATTATACCGTATCAGCATTTCAAGTGTTTTTAAATGTACAAAGCAACTGTGAGTGTTAATTTAAATGTGGTGGAGTAAAAAGTACAATATCTGCCTCTGAAATGTAAATACTAATGTAAAGTACAAATATGTCAAACAAGTACATAAGAACAATACTTGAGTACATGTACTTAGCTATTTCCCACTGCTGCCCTTACAGAGGGCATCATCAATGTAAACATTTAAAACATACTTAAATGATTTAATGTTGGTTTTTGTTTTGTTTACATAATAATAACCAGGTGTGGGAGCGTTACTTACAGAGGACATATTATGCACATTTTCAGGTTCATTTTTGTATTTTGTGCCTCTTGATTACGTTTTTTTGTGACTAAAATCTTTACATTCAACCCGTGTAGAAACAGGTCTCAGTATCAGCCCAGACGTGACGTGGACTACGACCAAGCTCCGCGTGTTTGGCACGACTGAATCTTTCCAAAAGCAAGAAACATTTGTATGGAGGCACTTGAGATTTTGTGATTTTGGGCACTGATCCAATTGGTTTTGAAAAATGTAAAACATTGAATACTGTCCTGCTGAATAAAGCTTTGATAGAAAAAGTCATCTCTGCTTTGTCGCTCTATTTTAAGTTCCTGTAACTTTATATCAACATTGTTTTTTAATGTTTATATTAGCGTTTGTAGATCTGAAGGAAGTACATTTATGAAATAATACGAGATAATTACTTTAACAATGTCTGTTTCTGAGTGAAATTGTGTCTCTGAAAAATACCTTTTTTTAATGTGATCTAATACAAAACGTATGATTCCTAGTCACTGTGATGCATGGACTTCACAGACACCGCATGCATGGTTAGTGTTGAAAAATGCACAATGTGGTTTTATTTATATGATATTATTTTGTAAGATATACGTGAAAAACTATTTCTCGAAGCCTGGTTACACAATATTTTTAAACCAATACAATTCTTAGTATCTGGAAACAGCATGCACTGTCAATCAAATGTAAAAGTTACTGAAAATAATGATAATGTGAACAATTAATGTTTAACAATAAGATATATTTAAGTTCATTTTGTTGGTGTTATTTCACAATTGCACACACACACACACACACACACACACACACACACAACACACACACACACACACACACACACACACACACACACACACACACACACACACACACCACACACACACACACACACACACACACACACACACACACACACACAGGTGATCGGGGATGAGTCTGTTGTCATCGTTCCACAGAACTTGATATTGCAAAATTCAGTGTTGTGAAATATATGCTAAATATATGTAAAGTTCCACCATACCTTTATAAAGACACAGGTTAGACAGAGAGATTCACATCACTTCAAGATCTCACTTTGCACTCTTGACAAGCCTCTTGGTTCAGACTCTCAATCAGGTGAAATATTTTACATTTGTTACTTAAGGAAGTCTTTGGGATTTGACATTGCATATATACTCTGACTTATAGCTGTAGTAAATTGGTGGATGAAATAGTTTGATTGAGTGACACATGTTGTGTTTTAGTTTTTCAGGATGAAGTGTGCTATGATGTTCCTGGTGTTGACGCTGGTGGTCCTCATGGCTGAACCTGGGGAGGGAAGAGCGAATTGGATTCAGGGCAATGGCAACAATAATCAAAATAACGGTCATAATGGTAAGGTCACATTGTGTGTCCACTGAGAGTAAATGTATTGCTTTGGCGTTTTAGTCCATTCTAACATAAAAAAGCAAAAGTCCTTTGTGGGAATTTTGGACCCGCCAACAATTTGGTTCCAAACTAATGCTGAAATCGTTGTTACGTCGCATCACTTAAAGAGGCTCCATAATGCTTTTTGGGGTTTTTCCCTTGTGTGCTACTCTCTCTTCCAAATCAAATATTAAACTCCAATATAATAATGAATGTTTATAAAACGGATTATCATAAACTATAATGCACAGTATCACAAAGAATAATGCATCGCACTAAACGTTTTTTTCTCTCTTTTTTAATTAGCTGGCACACAGTACGGGTAAGGTATTTTTCTTGATATTTCAATTATTTGAAGGTGCTTTTGATGCATGATTTGTTTTATTTTTGTCTAAATTATTAATCTTCTTTCTCTGCAACAGAGCGATGAAAGCGCAGGAAGCGATGAAAGCGCAGGAAGCGATGGAACAACGTGCGTTCCAACAAGAGAACGACTTTGCCTGAGTCCATGATGGTCCATCTGATCAAACAAATGCTTTCTTCTGCTTTTCTTCAACAAAATATGTAATCCACCTATCTGTTTTACATTGATCTATTTGGAATAAATCTGCATTGCATTACAAAAATCATCTATCTCTTGTATTATTTTAAAGGAAAATCTAATTAAATCAGGATGGAAATGATGTGAATTGTGTGATATGGCATTAATACAATCCCAACCTAGTTAACCCTCTGGAGTCTAAGGGTATTTTCTCGATTTTTAGATGTTTCCTTAAATCACCTTTTAAATGTATTTGTTATAAAATGGCACCCCATGTGTTACATATCAAAATGTTCAGGACAGTCTCTGGTCTTGCTATAAATGCAAGTCACTCACCTTAGAGCACTGAGTGATTAGATAATTAGCTTTAAAGCTGAACATTTGACATCTGATTTTTGGAAATCTTCAAAACACTTGTGAAAACACAAATGTACTCATTTCATCCAATTGTTGTGGTGTTTAGATTTGGTTTACCAAAGTCTTAAGTTGACAAAAGTAGTGAAATATATGGATTACACTGTATATAAATGTGTAATTCATGTCTAAAATGAAAAAAATGTAATTCGAATTTTGAGTAAAATAGGTGTTTATCACTCTACTTTCACCACAGCAGGGACTGAGATACATTAGAACTGAATAATGACTTCATATTACATACCAAGGTTCATGTGATGTGTACAAATACAAATTGAGCATTAGAACTTTTTTTACAACCAACAATTTATTAGAAATATGTTTTTTTCAACCAACTATTTATATAAATATAAGAAACTGGAAAATCTCACTATTTACAATATTGAACATCAGAACTTTCAACCAACTATTCATTATACATGTAAAGACAGTGTCAAGGTCTTTGTCTGTCTTCCAAGACAGTGGGTCTGGCTGCTGTGTAGGTGGTGGGTCACGTGTGCTCTACGAGACCTCCACGAGATTTCCACAAGACCTCCACGAGACCTCCTTGCTGGCTGGGTTGATGGTGATGGCTGTGGCAGAGCCTTTGTGCTGAGGTGTATCTTGACCTGGTGGCAGGCACAGATGGAGGTGGAGGCAGCTGTAGTGATGCTGGTCCTCTGGTCCTTGGTGGTGATGGCTCTGGTGAAGGCCCTTGATCCACGGTAGATCTTGACCTGGGGGGCAGGCACAGATGGAGGTTCTGGCTGCTGGATAAATGCCGCCTGTGGGCCGCTATGCCCAGACAGCTGTGAAACGTCTCTGTAAAACAAATTCAAATGTATGTACGTATTATGACAATAATTACTACTAATTTCATTGAAATAAAGTTCAAATAAAATGTTGCTCAAGCACAGATAACAATGCACACATAAAATAAAAGTTTGGGAGGTGGGACAGGTCTCTCTCTCTCTCTCTCTCTCTCTCTCACACACACAGGTATTTCCAGTTACTTTACATTCAGTATAAAATCACAGACACACATATACATACATCTGATAACAAAGTCTCATCTGTACAGGACAGTATGGTAAAATAATCACAGGCACACATATAAATAAATGTATGACAAAGTCTAATCTGTACAGAACAGTATGATAAAATAGTTGATGGCAAAAACATGTCTATAGTCACTGTAAATGTCTCCGTTGTGGGACGAATAAAGGATTATTTGAATCATCTACACATGTAATCTCACTTTTAAACGCCAAAATAACGTTTACACATAAAACACGTTAACACAGAGTAAACGTTTGCTAATGGAGAGTCTATTTTGTCCCAAGAAAAAATTCATGACTATCCATCAAAAAAAAGATCAATAAACCTACTGTTCATTTTCGCGGTATTCCCACAAATTGCCAGTACACTATTACTGTAATATTTACACTTACCCATGTCCAAATGGATCCTTGTTGTCCCTGTGTTCTTCTTTTTCAGAAGAGTCGAAGACTTCAGGTTCTGAGGCTCTATCTTCACTGCTGCTATAGCGAAAAAAATCTCAAGCGAAGTCGGCAACTGTAAAGTTTAAAAAAACGTGGCTGCCGGCCGAGATTTCCTTGACGGACACACGAATCCACCAATCCCACACCGTGTAACGCCAAGTCAGGCTGCTTTGAGCAGCCCTATTGGCTGCTGTGCCCTGTATACAGTCTCATATGAGGTACCGCTGGAAAGCTACACTTCCAGCGATTCCGCGGTTATCTGAATCATATTTCTACTCCTTATAATCGAAAATATATGATTAAATACGTAAAATATGCGCACCTGTCCACCGACTCCGGAGGGTTAAAGACATGAAACACATTACAGGTGAAGAATTACAGATGAAATTGGAGTAAAAATCATTCAGGTCAGAGTCCATGACTACACCTATTTCTCTCATTTTCTGTTGTTTTTAACGTTGCCAGCTGAAGCTCAGCGCTGGCTTTTATTCGTTCCTCATTGATTCCAAAAACAATACCTCAGTTTTATCTTTTTAATTTAAGAAAGATGGACACATTCCATCATTGATTTCTTCAATGCACTTACTCAGTGTTTGAATTGGATCATAGTCTCCTGGTGAATTTAGATGTTAAAGAGAAGAGGCCCCGGGATGGAGCCTTGAGGAACCCACATGTCATATTTGTCAACTCAGATGTGTAGTTACCTATATAAACAACGTTTTTCCTGTCCTTAACCTGTACGTTTTTGACTTATCATTAAAGCTAACCTGAACCTTTATAATTTAAGGTATAGACAGATACGTTCAGTTAATTTAGAAATATTGTCAAATATCTAAGGATTAAAGGTGGGGTATGTAATTCACTTCAGAAACACTTTTTGTTATATTCCATGGAATGCTCTTAACATCCCGATAGCAATGAATATATTAAATGCTTTGACAATAAATACATAAAAAAATGTCATCTGTGGAAGCCGTAGCGCTGTAAAAAGCACGACCAATCATTTTAGCCGGTCCGGCTAAAATAACTGGATGGCCTACCTGCCTGTCAGCCTTCCATCTCGTGCACAAACTTATCTCGTGCCCTCATTGGTCATGTGCGCGTTCGTGTGTGTTGGAGGAGGGGCTCTGTAAGGAAGTCTGAAGGAAGAGGCAGATTTTTTCCGGTTGTGTACTTTCAAATTCTAGCGCACTCGAGCTGGTTTCTCCATTCTTACATACCCTACCTTTAATGGTGTGGTTGTCTTATGTTTGGACAAATCATGATATTGTGTTGAGTCTTATTGAGCTGCTTTGTGATTTAAATAAAAAGGAAATAGGGTGCATTTGAGAAGTTTATCCTTTTTTTTTTGTTACTTAAAGAAAGGCATTGCAAAATAAGTTCAGTTTTGTTATCAATATTACATCCGCAATATCTTAATGAATGTCGATAAAGCCTTACAATATATTATGATGAATTATACTGCATACAAACATTAATGCAATGTCCTCTTTGTTTTGTTTCTCTCTCAAGTCTTCCATAGGTAAGGTCTTTTGCTTGATACTTGTTTACATTTATAATAAAAAAGGGCCCTTGTTGCATTATTTGTTGAATTCCTGAGCTGAACTCTTTGAATCTCCTCTCTCCACCCACCAGACTTTTCGGGAATAAAAAATACGAAGCGATGATGGAGCAGGAAGCGTTGGAGCGTGCGCTGGAACAAGAGAGAAAGTTTGCCTGATGGAGAAACCCCCAAAACTTTGTTTCATGAAAATAAATGCTTCTTTAAAAATGAATTGACTCAATGTGCTAACCATTGCTCAAATTAGAATAAATCTGCACTGTAACGGCAAAATATGTCTCCCTTGTCTTATTTAAAAGATAATTCAGAATTTAAGATTAAGATTAACTAATTTAAATAAACAAAAAAAATGATTGCTAAGCTTTTCTGACCCATTTCTCTAGGGTCAGATTGCCCATATTTTGGGTGAATGATGATATCGTGTAGACAGAACACCATATTGCAAAATACAATGATATATACAATGTTGCCAAATATATGCTAAATATATGTAAAGTTCCACCATACCTTTATAAAGACACATGTTGGACAGAGAGATTCACATCACTTCAAGATCTCACTTTGCACTCTTGACAAGCCTTTTGGTTCAGACTCTCAATCAGGTGAAATATTTTACATTTTTGTTATTTAATGAAGTCTTTGGGATTTGACATTGCATATATACTCTGACTTATAGCTGTAGTAAATTGGGGAATGAAATAGTTTGAGTGACACATGTTGTGTTTTTGTTTTTCAGGATGAAGTGTGCTATGATGTTCCTGGTGTTGACGCTGGTGGTCCTCATGGCTGAACCTGGGGAGGGTTGGTTTTGGCATCATGTCAATAAGGCATTGAGTGGTAAAGTCACATTGTGTGTCCACTGAGAGTAAATGTATTGCTTTGGCGTTTTAGTCCATTCTAACATAAAAAAGCAAAAGTCCTTTGTGGGACTTTTGGACCCGCCACAATTTGGTTCCAAACAAATGCAGATATCGTTGTTACGTCGTATCACTTAAAGAGGCTCCATAATGCTTTTTGGGTTTTTTCCCTTGTGTGCTACTCTCTCTTCCAAATCAAATATTAGAACTCCAATATAATAATGAATGTTTATAAAACTGCTTATAATAATTTATAATGCACAGTATCACAAAGAATAATGCATCGCACTAAACGTTTTTTTCTCTCTTTTTTAATTAGCTGCCGAAAGAGTCCATGGGTAAGGTATTTTTCTTGATATTTCAATTATTTGATGCATGATTTGTTTTATTTTTGTCTAAACTCTACGGATCTTTTCTTTCTCTGCACCAGAATGTTGTCCGGGCAAGAACTTGAAGCGATGAAAGCGCAGCAAGCGCAGGATGCGCAGGATGCGCAGGAATTGCAGGAAGCGCATGAAGCGCAGGAAGCGCAGGAAGCGATGAAAGCACAGGAAGCGATGGAACAACGTGCGTTCCAACAAGAGAACGACTTTGCCTGAGTGCATGATGGTCCATCTGATAAAACGAGGGGTTACGTATGGTAACCCTTGTTATATAAACACAGGCGGAGCCCTCTACTGGACTCTATGGGTACTACCTTATCATGCGAGCATTCAGCTACTGAGAATTCTATAGACGTAGCCGGCCCCGGGGCGGGCCTACCTGAATGCGTGCACAAGCCCACCGTATATAAGGCGGCCACGCCTCCCGTTCCCGTCATCCTACACTTCTCTTCAGCGAGCAGCATAGGACAGACAGGGCCCCTGAGTACAGGGCTCCGCCTGTGTTTATATAACAAGGGTTACCATACGTAACCCCTCCTTATATCTCTCAGAGGCTCCACCCTCTACTGGACTCTATGGGTACAGTGGGCGGAGCCCCGAAGTATACACGCGCTGTCGTCCCACAACAACGCTGTTCCATCTCACTGTCTCTGACCGGCTTTCTGGTTAGCAGCCGCTGCGCCTCACTCACCTGTCCCTCGGTCGTAACCGTGGAGAAAAAATTGGGGCTGCGGCTAACAGAGCACACCCTGACGCGCTTACCCCGCGGAGGTGTGCTATGGCGTGGACTCCCCCCCCCCTGCCCTAAAGCAGGGGGAAAGAGTCCTCCAGCCCCTATGGGCCCATGTGCGCGTCACGTCCCCCGGGGCCGGGGGCCTAGGGAAAAACGTAAGCGCATTACGCCCGGGGAGGGGGTCAGATGCCCACTGACCCACAGCCCCCCTCCCTCCTCACCAGTCCTGCGTTGCTCCAGCAAGCACAGACGATGAAAAGGAGCCAGACACGTCCAAGAGATAAAACTTTATGAAGGGCCCTGGCGTTGACCAAGACGCCACCGTGCATATGTCCTCCACACTCACACCGTTAAATAAGGCTGTTGACACAGCCATAGCTCGTGTAGAGTGTGCACGGACCCCCGTGGGGAAGGCTCTCCCCGCCTGTCAGTAGGCATGTGCAATGCACTCGCAGAGCCAGCCTGCCAGGCGTTTCTTGCCGCCCCCGAAGCACACAAACAGCTGTTCAGTGCGTCTAAGGGCAGCCGTGCGCTCCACATAACACGCTAGCGCACGCACCGGGCAGAGGAGGTGCAATTTAGCCTCCCTCGCCCCACTATGGGGTGGAAGATTAAAGCCCCCCAACTGAATAGCCCTCGACCTGAACGCACTCCTTAGGCTCTTGGGCACAAAGGAGTGGTTCGGTCTGAGTGTCGCCCCGCTCTGGTCACCCCGGATCAACAAGCAACACGGATGCACCGATAGAGCGGTTAACGCGGACACTCTCTTGGCTGACGTTAAGGCAAGTAGCAATGCTGTCTTCCACGACAGTGCTTTTAGGGAGGAGAGCTCCAGAGGCTCAAATGGTTCTGAGACCAGAGCCTCGAGCACCAGCGGCAGGTCCCACTGCGGGATGGAGGCGTGCACTACTGGGCGCAGCCTCCTGACCCCCGTAAAAACCGCAACATTAGTGGCTGAGAAAAGGCTGACCTGCCGTCAATCCCTCATGGCAGGACGAGATGGCTGCTGCATACACTTTCACTGTGGAATGAGCAAACCCTCTGTCCACCAATAACTGTAAGTACGACAAAATAGATCCCAACTCACAAGATAGGGGCTCTATTTTCCGCTCCTCACACCATCGCAGGAATCTCAGCCACTTCGGCCTGTAACAGGCTGTGGTGGATCCCGCTCTAGCTGCCTGGATAGACTGAATAACACTATCAGACAATCCAACCTGTCTTAGCCTGTCCCTCTCAGGGGCCAAGCCTGGAGAGGTCGGCCCAGAGTAGGTAACGCCCCGATTGCATCTGCCTCTTGAGACATCGCCCCCCAGAACTGGGGAAGCACCCAGGGGCTGGCCCACCTTCATCTGTGTCATCCCTGAGTACCACGGAGCCCTGACGCGATCCGGCGCTACTAGGATGATTGACAGACATTCCCGCCTCACTCTCCCCAGGAGAGGGAGAATTAGACGCAGCGGTGGAAAGGCGTAGAGCAGCTTTCTTGGCCATGGCTTATTTGCAGACGCGTCCCCCCCCAAGGGCGGGTCATCGCTCAAAGCCATGGAGAACCACAGGGCACAGTGGCTGTTGCGCCGGCTGACGAAGAGATCCACCTCTGCTGTACCGAACCGGGCCCAGATCTGCTTCACCACCTCCGGGTGAAGCGCCCACTCGCATGGCAGGGGGGCGCCCCTCGACATGAGGTCGGCCCCCCCTGTTCTCCAGACCCGGAATGTGGAGGGCTCTCAGAAATAACACCACCTCTGAAGGCCATAACCACAGTTGCTCCGCTGTGGTCAACAAAGCGGTGGAGCGGACTCCGCCCTGCCTGTTGATATATGCCACTGTGGTGCTGTTGTCGCTCCTGACCATTACATGTCTCCCCCGAATTAAGGGTTTGAAATGCTGGAGGACCACCACTACTGCCCGTAGCTCTAGGAGGTTGCTGTGCCGTGTTTCTGTTAGAGACCAGCGCCCACCTATAGCTCCCTTCAGGCAGGCCTCTCCCCATCCTGTTCTCCGTGAACACTGTGAAGGATGTCACACGTCCCAGTGGAGACCCCCTCCGGAGGAGATCCGGGGACCCCCAGAACCGGAGGTTACCCTCCACTGGGGGGATGGTCGCCAGATGTCGTTTGTGCCCCTTGGGATCCAAACGCAGGCTGGAGAACCACCTCTGCAGGCGGCGCATATGCAGTAACCCGAGCGGGACCACAACGTGAACAGCCGCCATGAGACCCAGAGTCTGCATGCCAGTTAAAGCTGTCACTGTTGCCCCCTGTCGCAGCCTGCGACCCGCCCGAAGCCGAGACGCACGCCTGCTCTCTGACAGGGTGGCGCGCAGCACGCCTGCATCGAGCACCACTCCCAAATACAAAGCCTGTTGGTGAGGTATGGGGGTGCTCTTTTCCCAATTGATCGCAAAGCCCAACTCGGTTAGGTGTAGGACCAATTGTGCTGTGCAAAACATTGCCTGTTCCCTGGACCTGGCCATGACTATGAGGTCGTCCAGGTAAAAGGAAACTCTCATGCCATGGACGTGCAGCGGCTGGAGCGCAGTGGCCACACATTTGCTGAACGTGCGTGGGGATAGGGAGTAGCCGAACGGTAATCTGTTGTACTCGTAGGCTACACCCTGGAAGGCAAAACGCAAATACTTTCTGTGCTTTGGAGCAATTTGGACAAGAAAGTAAGCGTCCTTCAGGTCGATGGTTGTGAACCAATCGCCTGGCTGCACCAATGTGGAGATTCAGGCTGCGAAGATCCAGAATGGGCCAGAATTCTCCTGTCTTCCTGGGAACCAGGAAGTACAGGGAATAGTGCCCTTCCTCTCTGTCTTGAGCGCGCACAGCAGACACTGCTTGTTTTTGCAACAGGTCCTGAACCTCTGCCGAGAGGAAACTATCTCCCCTCGGGGGGAAGGCCATCCAAAGACCATCCAAAGGCAAACAAGTATTCGGTCCCTGCTGTTTAGATATTTTTAGTTAAGTTATATAGTTAACTCTTTGTCCTCTGCACTTGACTCCAGGAGCATTTGGAAGCTACAGTGCTGTTGTTGCACCGGGATCGACTCTAGGTGTGAGGCTTTAGTGCTTTGATCGAGGGCAGCGTCAGGACAATACCTGTGGGAACACTGGAGCACCCAGAGGAAACCCACGTCAGCAGAAAAAAACCGTGGGCTTGGTGGGTTTCAAACTCGGTACGTCCTTGCCGTAAGACACATTTCAAAACATTAGCTACCAAGCCCAATTTTTACACGACTTCTGGCCTCTTGGAAACTTTGCATATGTATATTTCAGAAAATCTAACGCTCCATGATTAGAAAAAATACTGTGAATGGAGATGTGTATCATTATGCAGCAGAGAGTTGGATGACTGTATGACAGGGCTTATGGTAAAAGAAACAGGACTTCTCTAAAGAAAGCCAAGGTTACATTTCTCTTCTTCAATATTTAAGTCCTATAGTTAAAACATGCATCATTTTTTTATTAAACGGCTTCAACGGACCACAACAAAGGTAACTGAGCACAAGACACGATAACATCAAAAAGAGCTGTATAACACCAAATTTAAGAAAAAAAGGCTTTTGCCTAAACCAGAATCTGTAGCACTCCACACGCTGCTGTACAAATGAAAATCTTCAAATCATCAAATTAAGTTGTACATAATATGTTTGGTGTTTGCTGCTTCCTCTGAAACAAGTGAAGAATTGTTATTTGCTTTTTTCATTATTCTCACCAAAACATAATGGCAATAACTGACCATTTGATAGTATATAGAGTCTATGTTATAGACAGGGGTGCACATAACTGGTACGCAGGTACGCATGCGCGGCAACAATCTGAAATGCGTACCGTCACTTGTGTCACAAAGCGCATTTGCGTACCGACGTACTTGTGAAGCTTTTTCAGAAGGCAGTTAGATCACCGGACGACAGAGTCGGTCTCCGTGTGCACAGACAGGGCTGCTGTTAACGTCGGTCTGTACAACGGAATTGTGCCAAAATTACGCCGGCTGCGGAGGGAGACTCCCCCTCTTCACTGGAGAACTGCGCTAGAACAGCTGATCACAACGTTCACGCTCTGTGGTCACGAAGTACTCCACTAGCACCCCCCCCCCTTGATGTTCGCGATACAGAGGGCTTGATCAAATAACTTTGAGTGGAGTCAGAAGTTGGAG